>JAUZST010007170.1:0-14358 GCA_034779995.1 Parotocinclus haroldoi | reverse complement strand
GGTTTGCGCATTTACTTGCAATTCTCTATTTAACCAGATGATGGCACTATTTCCCCACTCTCTCTATCTCTCTCTCCGCAATGTTTTACAGGTTTACGGCAGCTCTAGAGTTTGCTTAAAACTACGCACGGTTTTACGCCACGTACTTTTTTATAAATCACAGTTTTTGCGCAAGATGTTGCGTGCGCACATTTCAGACCCGTTTTTGTGCGTACGCACGCTTTATAAATGAGGCCCCTGGTCAAACCTTGGTTCTAACCAAGAGTTGGGGAAATTCCTCAGGCTATACTGTGCGGAGAACCCAGAGGACTGGGCCCACTTTCTCCCCTGGGCGGAGATTGCATAAAATTCCCTGTACCTCTCTTCTACGGGCCTCATGCCCTTCCAGTGCGTCCTCGGCTACCAGCCCCCCTTCGTTTCTTGGGATCCTTCACCCTCGGACGCCCAGGCCGTGGATGCTTGGTTTAGTTGGAGCGAGACCATCTGGGAGCAGGTCCATCTTCATATCTCCCAGGCGATCCGCAGATACCAGACCCAGGCCAACAGGCGGCGCACTCCAGAACCCGAATACCGACCAGGCGACCTCCGTAATCAGGGGAGTTCTAGCAAGTTCACACCTCGATACATTGGTCCATTCAAGATCACCAAGCTTCTTAACCCTGTCACTGTTCGTTTAGCTCTACCACCCCACATGCACACTCACCCTGTTTTCCATGTTTCTCTTCTTACGCCCTGGGTCCCTGATCCGCTGGCTGACGCTCCACCCATCGAGCCACCGCCGTTGGAAGTTGACGGTCCCCCACTTACACGGTCCGCCGGCTGCTAGACTCCCAGAGGCGGGCTTCCCGACTGCAGTACCTCGTGGACTGGGAGGGCTACGGTCCGGAAGAAGAATGCTGGGTGGATGCTAAGGACATCCTTGACCCGCTTCTCATCCAAGACTTTCACGCCACCCCACCCACACCGCCCAGCTCCTCGAGGACGCGGCCCTGTTTACGCTGAATAAAACCCTGGTTTCCACGCAAGCTGCATTTGTCTCCGTCTCCTTGTTCCGTGGCGTGACACCCAAATACTATTTGATCTCTTATCATGGAGTCTCTGAGATCGCCAAAGTTACAAGACTGAGCTTTAATCTTGAGGTTGGTCAGAAAATTATCAAATGACTCACCCTGGTGCTGCAAGCGCGAGTGAAACATGTACCTCTCATATGTTTCATTTTTCTTTGATTAAGCAGTGCTCATCAAATTTCTTCAAGACTTCTTCAAAGTTGTCTTTGTCATGGGGTTCAGCAAACACAAACGTGTTGAAGACTTCTATTGCTCCTGAGCTGGCGATGGTGAGCAGCAAGGCGATTTTTCTTTTCTCTGCTCGTCGATCGACTCCAACTTCAGTCATGTACAGCTGGAAATAATGTTTGAAAGCTCTCCAACTTGCATGTACGTTTTCAGTCAGTTTCAACGGACCTGGCAGTTTTACTGCATCCATTTCTTTGTGTCTACTGGAGTTATACCACCGTCTATGGGTCACACCTTTGCTAGCGCCCATCATTACAGTGACCTTTGACCTTTGCAATGCATTAAAAACTGACATCATTCAGATATTACCACAAGGGCTCAGAATCACTTCAGAAAACCATTTTCAGTGAACAAGTGGAGCCAGAAATGCTGCCGACTTCTCTGTGCCCGAGCTCATCTGAGATGGACTGATACAAAGTGGAAAAGAGTCCTGTGGTCTAACAAGTCCACATTACAAATTCATCTTGGAAAACATGGACTTAGTATCATCCAGCCCAAAGAGGAAAAGGACTGTCCAGATTGTCCAGATCAGTGCAAAGTTTAAAAGACAGCATCTCTGATGGTACGGGGGTGTATTAGTGCTAATGGCATGGGTAACCTGCACATCAGTAAAGGCACCATTAATGCTAAAAAGTACATACAGGTTTTGGAGCAACGTGTGCCGCCATCCAAGCAACGTCTCTGCTTATCTCAGCAAGCCACATCCTGTACATGTTACAACAGCGTTGCTCCCTACTAAAAGTGTGCGGGTACTAGACTATCCTGCCTGGAGTCCAGACTTGTCTCCCATTAAAAAAGTGTGGCACATTATGAAGTGCAAAAAACAACAATGGAGACCCCAGACAGTTAAGCAACTCAAATTGTACATCAGGCAAAAATGGAAAACAATTCCACCAACAAAGCTTCAACAACTAGTGTCCTTAGTTCCAAAACACTTATTGAGAGTTGTTAAAAGGAAATGTGATGTAACACAGTGGTAAACATGCCCCTATCCCAACTTCTTTGGAAATTCAAAATGAGTGAATATTTGCAAAAACGTTTATCAGTTTGAATATCAAATATCTTGTCTTTGTAGTGTATTCAGTTGAATATAGATTATCAAGGATTTGCAAATCATCATATTCTGCTGTTATTTATGCTTTACACAATGTCCCAATTTCTTTGGAATTGGGGTTGTAGAAAAAGTTGTCTATCAGCAGCACTGTAGTTACCGCCAAAGTAACATTGTTTATGACACATTTCAGACAGGATTTAGGCCTCATCATAGTACTGAAACAGCATTAATTATGGTACTGAGTGATCTATTAACATCGGATAATGGACATGTTTATTTTCTTGTTCTATTAGATTTAAGCGCAGCATTTGACACCATAGATCATGCTATCTTACTGAATAGGCTAGAAAACACTATAGGTATTAAGAAACTGGCACATTCTTAGTTTAAATATCTGGCTATTGTCTATGTTAATAATCGATGCTCTAAGTGCTCAACAGTGAACAATGGTGTCCCTCGGGGGTCTGTGCTCGGCCCAGTATCATTCTCCCTGTATATGCTACCTTTAGGCTCAATTGTCCATAAACATGGTATTATCTTAAACTGCGATGCAGATAATACACAGCTGTACATGTCAGCTGATCCAAATGACGGTCTTACAAATAATGACAACGGATGACAATTGGATGTCATTTAATTTTATTTTACTTAACTTAGATAAAGCAGATGTTTTATTAGTTGAAGCCAAGACCCCAGATGGCTGTTTGGTAATCTCCAGTCCAACTGTAAAAAACTTAGGTGTTACGTTTACGTAATATTGCTAAACAAAGATATAACCTGTCTTTTAAAGATGCGGAGAAACTGTTTCATGCATTTATAACCTCAAGGTTGGATTATTGTAATGCTCGACTAGCTGGATGCTCTAGTTAATCTCTAAATAAACTCCAACTAGTGCAAAATGTAGCAACACGAGTGCTAACTAGAACAAGAAATTTTTATCATGTCAGTTCTATTTTGACATCTCTACAATGGTTACCAGTTAAATTCCGCATTAATTACAAAAATGCTTCGTGTAACATATAAAGCTTTACACAGCCTGCATGAATATGGTCTAAATAATGGTGTATCTAAAATATATTGACTTACTGTCAGAAAAATCGCCAAGATGTTGTTGGAATCAACTCAAACAAATCTCACATCAAGAGGTACATTATTGCTTATTTATTTATTTATTTATTTATTTTCAGCACAATTTTCTTACGTCATCGTCCTCAAGCCTCTATTATCTACAGCCTGTGCATGGATCATGGAACACTAGTTCTTTGAATAATTTGTCTAGCCAATTATTTGCAGTTTCTATGTGTGCATAATTAAAATTTATAAACATTTCTATTAAACAGTCTGAAATTCTTGCTGTGACATTTTAAAGCTCTGAATGTCTAACCAAATATTTGCCATAAAGGTTGCAGTAATCCAGTGAAGACAAAAGGAGGCTTGAGATAAATCAGTTAACTAAAATCCAGAAGAGAAGATACAGCCACTCAAGATGCAACACACTTTAAGATGCATCAAATTATCCAGTGAGTCCCATTCATGAGGACATCAAGACTGCGCTCGTGTTAAGAGTAGATTCATTTCTTTCTTTAAGTGGGCCATTTGTGGCTGACACA
This sequence comes from Parotocinclus haroldoi, assembly GCA_034779995.1. Taxonomy (NCBI): domain Eukaryota; kingdom Metazoa; phylum Chordata; class Actinopteri; order Siluriformes; family Loricariidae; genus Parotocinclus; species Parotocinclus haroldoi. The sequence continues at coordinate 10,399 of JAUZST010007170.1, read as the reverse complement.
TATAATTTCAAATTCTATGCTTTTAAAACATGTGCTTATTAAAGAATATATACCACAGTATTGTTGCATTCACTAAGCTTGCTTTGAAAGAAGCGGGAATTTTTCATTTTGAGATGGCAATGTTAACGTGCCTCGTGTCAAAAATCCATAATGATACTTCAGTAACACAATGCTCCTCCAGCTGTAGAAACAAGTCTGGAACTGGGAAAGATTCATTACTCACACACTCAGACACACAAGAGGAGATATGAGCAGAATACCAAGATTGTATGAATAAAAATAGAATTTACCTACCACGCTCTGCCTCCTGTTTTGTTACATAATTGTACTCTGTAGCTATTTACTTTCGTACATCAGAAATGTACAATCTAAACTCCGATCTTGGTTGTTCTGTTCTTAGCTGCCTTGGTGGTCTTGTGCCTTGGACAATGGCCATAGCTGACTAGTACAAAAATGGCAACACACTATATAGCCAGAAGTTTGACACCTCCTCCAAAAGTTGTTTCAGTCACTCACTGATGAAAGGTTCATAATATCAAGCATATAGGCATTCAATTATTTTAATAGAGAACAGTGGAAGTAGCCGTGAACCCGTTTTCTTTCTTCGTTCTTGACCTGTTAAAGGCCGCGTTAGGATCCACAGCTGGAGGTGTCGCCTTTGGATCCTTGGGCATAGAGGCCATCCCCGGATTCCCAAAGAAGCTGTCCCCAGATCCTTACCCATTATTGGTCATCTTTGGACCTCCGGCTATTGAAAGCCGTCCTTTTTTTCCTCCCCATTTTTGTCTATTTATTTTCTTTTGTCCGTGTTTATTCTTTGTCATTATTATTGCGTTTTTTGTGGACCCCTGCCTTTCAGGCTGTTGTTGCGGACCCCCGGCTTTTGTGGATCCTCGGCACATACGTCGGTTTGTGAAGCCGCAGCACCTAGGCCATGTGTGGACCCTCAACGTCTGAGCCATGCAACAGACCCTAGGCACCCAAGCCACATTTGTGGAGCCTCGACGCCCAAGCCACCCTACAAACTCTCCGTCCTGTGGACCCTCTGCACCCATACCGGAGTTCTGGACTTTCGGCTCACTAGCCCTGCCCGTGGACTCTTGTATGGGACCTTTTGTTGAGTTATGTCTGACCCTTTGGTTAAATGTTTATATTATTAAATGTTCTTTTGTTTCCCTTATTTGTGGTCTGCCTGTGGATCTTGCATTATGGGCTCCGTCCCTAGGACACTCGTAACACAAGGTCATAGACCCTTGGCTTATTGTTAGACATCAAACTGATTCAAAATCATTCCTAACTAATGACTGCATTTAAATGTAAGTTTGGATTGTGTCTTGCTTTTAATGTTTTAATCTGAATATAACAAGGTTGATATGGTGTGGTGGTTTTAGGTTCAAAACAGATAAAAATACAGAGGAGGTAAGGTTGATAATTAAAAAAAGTATTGATCATTTTGTGCATCAAATAGTGCACTACATTTTTAGCAATGTTAATAGAGAATTACCATTGCATGGCTCCGCTTTTTAAATAAGTGAAGCATAAAATAAACAACTCACCATTAAAATCAGCTTAATAGTTTTTTGCAGTATATCCATGCTATAGCCTTAGTGTGAACATTCAAGCTTAAGCAGTTGAGGAGGTGGGAAGTAGAAAGCCCTAAGTCAGAAAATCCTGAATTGATGTAAAAATCTATAACTGTAGGAGAAAGAAATCTCAGTTATTTCCCCTGCAGTGCAGGGTATAAGGGAGGCAAAAAGGGAACAGGATGGTATTTCTGAGCATTAAAATTACTGTCTGTGGGAGCCTAAAAAATGAAAAAGGTTTCACCTCCTGCAGCTTCTGAAATAGTGTGCTCACACAACTGATAAAGGTCTTCAAAAAGACTGTGGATTTTTAGTCCATTTTAGCATTAATACAGCCTAACGTAATGTCTACGTTAATATCTACTTTTGGCAGAGATTGAGATTATGTGGCTGTACGAGTGCAAATTAAATGTGAGACATCAAACCATGATGTCAGTTGTTATGCTAGAATTATTAATACATTTATTTTCAAACAAGCCTAATTAATCCAGCAACACAGGGCATGGGGTTGAAAACAACCATGCACAAAGGGCCAATGCAGTCACATATGCACACAAACACTTGATAGATGCCAATTGACCTAACACATCTTTGCAGTGTGGGAGGACACTGGAATACCCAGAGGAAGCACACATTTGAATGGGGCAGGTGAATTCATTTGAGGCATTGAATCCGCGTCTATGGAGCGGTGAGATGATAAAGCCAGTTGATATTCTGATTAAATACATTTTTATGGTTGAGTATTTACATATTTAAGTCACCAATTATGAAATGCTGTGCACAACAAATTGAAGAACAATAGACAAATATAGCATGTGCAGTATTTAAAAATGTTAGCCACTGGTCTGAAATTTCATAAAGTTGTAGAGATATGGTATTAACATGCTAGTTACAGCTGGTGATGGTTATGAAGCATGATGATGTAATGTCCTAGCCTGTAGTCATCTGTGACTAATCCTTGAATGTACTCTATATAACAAGTCATTTCAAACTCTGACAAAGCAATACTGACACCAAGTGTTCATACTTGGCTATGCATCTAAACAGTAGCAGGGCCACCTGAGTTATGTTCATGTAATGTTATTTTATTATAATGATATTATTTATCTCTCTCACGCACACACATACACACACACACACACACATTTTCACTCAGTCTAATTTGTAACTTTTGGAGCTTTTTGTTTTGATTGGAGACTGAAACTTACAATGATGATTGTATAACATACGAGGTTGAGCTTAGCTAACCTGCTATAACCAAACATATTTCATTTCTGCTATAATTTCACTGCATCGATCTCAGCATGTGGCGTTGTTAAGACCTCTGCAGATCTAGAGACTATTTGGTTTAAACCTCTAGACAGAAATCTTTCGATTTTTTAGTGCTATAATCAAATATAGTTCTTTAATCAAAGCATGATTATTTGATATGCTGTATCTAATTAGCTCTTCCTCATAAATCGTATCTGATGGTTCCATTTATGGTTGGAACATCTCTAGCAGCAACACAAGAGAGTCCAAACAAAAAGCTGCTGAAGACACAGAATCTTATCAGATTTATCATCACATATGAAGTGAGACTTAGTTACTCCATGTCATTGCTCTCTACTTCTTCGAATAAGAAAATCAAATGCCAATATATAATTCCCATATAATTCCCATTCCACTAGATTGCCATAGTATTAAAACTGCCAAGTTGCTATGGCTTGTGTCTTAAATACCTAAGACCTAGCTCAATCATACATGTATCAGTTATCAGTAAACAATGCACACATAAACAATCCATAACGTAAATACAACTGGATGGCCATTTACACCTGATTCTCATCCCATGAAGGGAAATACCTAATTTCAGGTAATACTAGCACCTTAAAATTAACTGCTGATCCTAGAAGTTCACAATATTTGGTCACTTGCAGATATGCAATACTGGATAATTTCCCTCAATAAATAAATTGCTGTGTGTAATATTGATGTCTTATGTGTTTAATTGTGTTCAGTGTATCTTTAGGCATGTGTGGAAATCTGATTATGTTTTATGTCTTATTTATTCAGAAATATAGACATTTGTAAAGGGTTTAACAACTGCACAAAAAGTACCACTGTAGATGTGCCCATTTTATAGTATGATTTCTGGTAAATGCAAGAAATGATGCTGTTGAGACAAAAAAATGTTTTATTATCAGTTAATCCAACTAGTGCACATTCAGGTAATATATTGAAAACTTGTGGTATTTGCTGTAGCTATCTGTCTGTCAATATGCAGATCAATATAAACTGTTTTGTATGAGTGCATTAATTGTGAAATGTATATTAGATACCTGATCAAGTGACAGACAAGAAAGATGAACATTAAACAATGTAAAAAAGAGGGAACGATAGGTTCTGAATGCATACTGTAGTACACATTCAAGCAAACTGATCTGAGGTCAGGGTAAAAGATGACATAATTCCAAATTACATTCACTAAGCATTCATAGTGAATAGTGCATTCATACCTATAATGTTTAACCAGTTTACTGTTATAGTTGGAATAGCTTAACAGTGTTTATATCACTAGCATTTATTCTAAGTCTATAAACCTATTATTTGAAGTAGCACTAACATGGTGGTGGTGTTATAGTGTGATCTGTGCTGGTATGAACAGGTCAGACATAGAAAAATCTACCAAATTGGTCCACCTTGCAGATGTAAAGTCAGAGGCAGTAGCTCATATTCTTGTACAGTTTGTGTTAGTCATTCTTTATTGCTCCCTTAGTGCTCACAGGATGATAGATGAGAAGCATTGGCACTGAGATGTTTTAAAACAAAAATAAAAAAAGGAAAAAAAATGAGTATAGAAGTTAGTTAGGCTAGTTAGTAAACTGTGATAAAGACACACTGATAGTTATAGTTTATACTGCCGATGGGTGTTCTATGTATTATACATGCTATAATAATGCTCTTCTAGTATTCTTACATCATTGTTACAATCACATGATTGCGACCTGCATGCATAAATGCAGATTATTAAGGTTTACTGCTTAAGCAGGTTAGGTTTATTAGCTTGTATTGTTCTTAATGTCACAACATAGTTGATATACACAGTATATCACAGAATTGAGTACATCCCTAAGTGAAAATGGCAAATCGTGTAGCACACAGTGATATGAAATACGTTAAGCAGAAGTACTGATGTTATCCAGTTGGTTTAACATTAGCAGTAGATGTGTAGTCTGATAGTTTGCGAAAAGAAACCCCGGATATTTCGGTACCTTTTGCCAGATGGTAGGCGGGTGAAGAGTTTGTGCGCTTTGCAGATGCAGATTCTATCGTAAATGTCAGTGATGATGGAGAGAGACACCGATGATATTCTCAGCCATCCTCACTACCCACTTTAGGGACTTGTGATCTGATATGGTGCAGTTCCCATACCAGGCAGTGATGAAGGTACTTAGGATGCTCTGGATGGTTCCTTGGCAGAACATGGTGAGGAAGGGAGGAGTGATGTGCTTTCCTAGGAAGTGGAAACATTGCTGGGCTTTCTTGGTTATGGTGCTGAAGTTGAGGGTCCAGGTGAGATCCTCTGCCAGGTGAACTCCAAGGAACTTGGAGGCATTTAGCAGATGCCCTTATCGAGAGCGACTTACAACTCATGCAGTCTTACAATTCAAGCAATGGTGCGTTAAGGATCTTGCTGAAGGACCCATCTGTGGCAGCTTGGCAGACGTGGGAATTTAACCATGGACCATTAGGTCTAGAGTCCAGTACCTTAACCACTAGGCTACTGCAGACCCACTATCCCACAGCGCAGAGTGCCTTGCCCTTCTGAAGCCAACAACCATTTCTTTGGTCTTGTCTACATTCAGATACAGTCGTATCATCTGCAAACTTGATGTGATTCGACTTATGCATTGCTGTACAGTCGTGAGTCAGCAAAATGAACAGCAATGGACTGAGCACATAGACCTTGGGCATTGTTCAGTAAGGCAAAACACCTGGTTTCTGGGAGAAGGAGTGGTCTTCCTCACTGCCACGAGGCTTCACTATCACAAGTGGGTGATGTTGTCCTGTAGTTTGTGATGGCCTGGATGCACTTTGCCTCTCACTTTGCCTTTGACTTGTTATTCTTAGGGCCACCTTGTCTCCTGCTTTGAAGGCAGAGTATCAAGACTTCAGCACCGCATGCACCTCTGCAGTCATCCACGGCTTATGGTTGGAAGGTGATCATCAATGCCGTGTGCTCCAAGTATGTGGTGTTGATGTAGGTTTCAGCAGGCAGTGTGCTCAGAACAGTGAGGAGCAGAGATGGCTCCTTCTGGCCAGGTTCTAAAATGCTTCAGAACCGGTTTCAATCATCTGATGAGCTGTCTGAATGCTGAAATTAGCATAACAGAGATGTGATATGAGTATCCAAGGTGGGGGCAAGGCTGTGTTTTGTATGCGCTTGGAATGTTTGTGTAAAGAAGATACATCTTGTTCACTCCTTACATAGCAAAGTTCACATGTTTGAAATCTCCAGCAACAATGGACAGTCCATCAGGGTGTGTGTTCTGAAGTCCACCAATAGCGCTGTACAGCTTACAGAGCACATCTTTTGTGTTAGCGTTGTAGTGATTTCCCGTGGAAGACGCGGCAGTTGCTAGCTTCACGTCACTCTCTAATGTCAGATGCAGTCCACTTTATTCTTCAGGGAGCAGCTGAAAGTTTGAAAGGTGAGCTGGCTGAGTTGACTTGTTGTTAGCCTAGCATGAACTACAGTGTCTTTGTAGTTTATGGTGTTATTTGGTTGATTCTTTTAGTGTAGCAGCTTCTGATGGTCATAGACATCGGTCATCCTTATGTCCATGTGCCAAAAAGAGTGAAAACAGACACCATAAATAAACACAAAGCACCATTTTGCATCCTGAGTGGCCGCTGCAAGTTACATCCTTGCTGCTGTCTTGTATTTTATACAGCATGCCTTCAGTATTTGGTAACAGATACGAGGCAGCACAAATTCACAAATTCTGATGTTCACCTGCAATGTTGGTTTACTGCCATCATAACATGGCAAATGTAAGGGTCCCAGTTGGCATGCTTGTTAGTCACTGCTGCACACTGTCACTGTGATTGTTATCATCATGTTGGTGCTTGCCGTCACCACCAAGTTGTATTCCACGTGTGTCAATATTGTTCTTTTGTTAGGATAAAGATTAAACACTATCTAAGAGAAATGTAGGTGATGCTAAGTATAGCTAGAAATCTAGACAGAAATCCTCAAAAAGTAGTTTTAAAATATTAAGTTAACATGCTTGTTTTATTTTGTGTGAGATCAGAATAGAACTTAAATCAGAAAACTCGAATTGCATTTAAGAGCCATTAAGCCACAAAATGTGAGGGGCTCTGGCTAAACAGACTAAAAAAATAAAAAATTGGGATGGGAAGATTTTCAAAACACAAATGTTTTGTGCTTTTCATCATTCTTGTGTTTTTGTATGCTTCTCGAAAACATGGTTAAAAAGCATACTAGTTGGAATATCAATCACATTTTGGGGGAAGTGAATGTTAAATGTATTGTTTATTGAAGGAACACATAACTTTCACTTTAATGCATCAGGTGCAGATGCTTCTCACCGAGGTAGATGTTAAATTGGAGCTGGTTGAGGTTGAAGATTGTCTCTGTTTTTTTTCCAGAGGTCTCACTTTTGATAGGGTATTGATTTTTTGGGTTCACCTGACTGTGGCTCTTTACTTACCCTAGCCAGAAGCACCTGCTTTTGCCAGATGTGTGCAACATCTCAAATTTTAACTTCTCCCTAACTATTAAATGTTAGTATTACATCTAACTTAAACTGCCTGAAATCATTGAACTTGAGTTGCTTGACAGTGGGGGCCACACAGTGACTCATAGGTGGTACCATCGCCTCACAGCAAAAATGATCTGGTTTCAATCCCAGTGACTCTGCATGTCCTCCCTGTGTCCACATGGGTTTCCTCTTGCATTCCAAAGACATGCATTAGGTTAATTGATTACGCTAAATCAGCCCAATGTGACAGTGTATATATAATATATACATTTACATTTAATTTATATACAGTATGAAATTATTTATCATAATTTATTACTTATTATTATCCATTATCCTATACTCTATACACATGGCAATTCCACAGACATAAAAAACACCAAAATAGTATATTGCTTATACACAAAGACCAGTAAGAAGGGCTTATGTCAAAAGATCCCTCAATATTGAAATAGTAACGCAAGAGAACAGAGTCATAGTCAATAAAGAGGTATTTATTTACAATAGTGAAAGGCTTGTATGCATTGTGCTTTGGTGAGTCCATAGTGCTGTGAGTGGCAAACAGGGAAGGTCCTGTGCGAGTCCCAGAAGTGAGAAGTATGGGGGTGATTCCTGAGAATTTTAACATTCTCTGTCAGCATGAAGATGTTTGCGGAACATGCACTTGTGGAGTGAAGCTTTGTGCATACTTTTTTCTAAAGCTTCAGATCTGGAATATTCATATTCTCCTGCAGCATTAGGATTTGCTATTTGAAGCTATTTGAAGACATGCTCATGCTGCAGCTTTACAATCCGAATGAAGATTTGCTTGCTGAAGCTTATGTAAGACAATAAAAATATCAGTTGTTATGGAAACTGGATTGTCATGGATCATATCGATGAAAGACAGAAATGTGTGGAGATTGATGATCCATCAAGTGACCGAGAGTCGGCCGTGACTGTACGGTTAATCCAGTCCAATCAATTTGTATACAAGGTGGTCATAATGTTATATTCACATTATGATGTTATGCACTTTGTTTGCTTTCACACTGAGCATTAAGTTCGGTTTTTACGTACAACCGTGATGTATATAGTGACTTAAAAATAATAATATTTAACCATAATGCTTAATTAATCTAAAGATAAAATTTGAATGCAGTTTTTAATCATTTAAGAACTACAAAATGCTGGATTGTATGGTAAATTGTTGTTTTTTTGTCTCCACCCGATAACACGTTTTTCCAGTATGTGCAAAATTGACGATTCACACACCACCTCTCCACCAAGCTGTCCAGAGAGTTAAGGAAGTAGGAAGGCGTCACAAGACACACGATCACAGAGAACATGGCTTCTGTTAACAGGGTTTGTGATTAGTTGTTTTGTATAAAAATATATATATTTGCTTGTTCCCATTTATTAAGGCCCATTATACTACTAAATATTGTATGTGTGTATACTAATATCTACACTACTATGTATTGGTTTAAAACAGAGTTTTAAAAGAAAATGATCAGTCAACAAAGTCTCTCGACCACAAAAAGAAATGCATTACTTAACCATAACCATAGACTTTTAAGTGTAAGTTAATGTTATTTAACAGTTTAGAATTAGTAGGTTAGATAGCAGTGGTGATGGGACTATATTGTAGAGTTGATCACATAATTATATATTTTGGCACCCATAAACTTTGCCATGTCCTTGTTCACAATACTGTGCTTATCACTGCCTGGTGCTTAGTACTGTGATAGCAGCACAGCAAATCATCCATTGGTCTTTGTTGTGGACCAGCAGGCACATATACAGTAGACACCCTTAACATATGGGCAGGTCTGTTTAAAGTATATAACTATTTTAAATTGTTTTCATTAGATATACAGTAGCTTGTAAAAGTATACATTTTCTGAATGGCATAATTTGTACATTTTTCCATTGCATTTATGTAAAGTATTTCACAATAAAATAGTTTACAGAATTGTAGCATGCAAAGATAAAAACAAAATTTGCCTGCAAATTGTAGACCTGCACAAGTCTGGGATGGATTACAGGGCAATAGACTACAGCTTCGTGAGAAGGGATCAACTATTGGCGCAGTTATTCGAAAATGCAAGAAACACAAGATGACTGTCAATCTTCCTTGGTCTGGGGCTCCATGCAAGATCTTACTTCGTGGGATAAGGATGACTCTGAGAAAGGTCAGGAATCAGCCCAGAACTACACAGGTAGTCCTGGTCAATGACCTGAAGAGAGCTGGGACCACAGTCTCAAAGATGACCGTTAGTAACACACTGTACCATCATGGATTACAATCTAAATACAATCTACAAACTATTGTGTGTAAATTTGCTTGGGAAAATATAAGTTAAGGGCTGTAATTCAGGCATTTAGGATGTTGTTTGTCAGTATGAGGGATGAAACATAAGTGTCCGCTGAAAATCCAGTATCTCTTTAAATTCATCAAGTCATGTTACATCATGTTTCAAGTGCAGTGAATGCTTTTAGTGAATTTAAAATGTTTGTTCTGTCAGACTGAAAACATTTCATAGGCAAAACATGAGGTTGCTACTAGGTGTCAGTTTTCATAGCAACAGTAATCTGTTATTGTTTTACAAGTTTATAATGAGTACTAGGCTGTCTAGTCTAGAGCATGAACATGTCTTTATTCTGAATGTGAAGCTTAAGCAAACAAATATTCATGCTGCAAGAGCATGTGAATTTTCTTGATCCAAAGCTTCACTCCACCATTGCATGTTCAGCAAACATATCTACATGTCGCAACACCATGTGAATATTAACAGTAATCACCCCCGTAGAGAAGGTCTGTCCAGAAGTCGGTGAGGAAAAGCATAGCACAATTCTCGTGATCATGCTGGAACATCAGTTAGCAGCAGACATTCAGGGATGCAGCAGCAGACTTAAATGAAACAGAGAAAACACACATTAGTATCAATCTGTTTTAATAGACTTTCTACGAAACATCATCATGTACCCTTTACAGAAAAGCACCAAAATATGATTGATAAAAGTCTATTGATGTTTCCACCCCCATTCTTCATGGTTGGGCTTATA
>JAUZST010007169.1:0-14358 GCA_034779995.1 Parotocinclus haroldoi | reverse complement strand
TATATATATGTATGTATGTATGTATATATATATATATATATATGTTGCTAAAAATAGGCGATTTTCTATTTTTATTCCTGTATCATATATCAAAGTAAAATACACATGCTATGACATTTGGAGTTAAAGTGCTTTTTATTGCCTTTATTATTTCCGTTATATGTGATATAATATAATTATATATAAATATCTTATAGCGCAAATGGACTTTAAACTACACTTACCTGTAGTTACCTGTATTAGACCCAAGTTCATATCCTGATGTGGCTGCTTCCTTTGTGGAATCTGAATAATCTCAATGTGCCTGTGTGGGCTTTCATATCACATAACACATCCTCAGTCTGATCTCTCTAAAGTTTCCCAGTGTGAGTGAGTGCCATGTTTTGGACTGTTCCTACAACACACTTTGGCCAAGTCGGGTGGCACATGCAGATCCAACTGGCCGTGTTTGAAATGGGTGAGATTGGCATTCTGAGAAGGAGCTTTATTAGTAGTCATGTTCCTTACCCACTGAGCCACCACCAGTGATTTTTTTTTAAGCAAGGCAACATTGTTTATTGATTCAAAATGTGAATTTAGTACAGTCTATGAATTCAAGCACCTGGCGGTTAAGGGCCTTGTTCAATGAGTCAACAGTGGCAGCTTGTTGAGGCTTCTTGACGACAGTCCAATACTTTTCCCGCTGAACCACTGCGATATGTTGTATGTTTCTGGAGCTCCACGCTAGAGTCTGAATGTGTAGACAATAGATGCAGCAGATTATTTAAAAAAAGGATCATAAATGTTAGCAAGGTTAGCAGGCCTCCTAGAGTTACCTTCATGATCTCTGCAGGAGGTATCCGGGATATGTCAACCTCTGGGCAATTGTGATTGTAATGCATACTTAGTGTGTGAAAGTAGAGCTCTAGAACACATTATCTCGCTCTTGGCCATTTTGCCATGACATCATTAAGTGGCACATGGGCAAAATGAAAAGCACTAAATTGAAAGAATATTTTGATGCTGTCATTTGTTTTGCTCTTCTTTATTTATTTCTTTATTTATTTATTTTGCTTTTTTCCTTTAAGAAAAAGAGAATCACAGCCTCTGCAGCCTCATTAACCACCAACATAGGAAGTCATGCACGGATTTGTATGTAAATGATCATTTCAGTACATTGTGATGTAGGATTATTGGAATTCAATAGAATGGGGTGAAGAGGCAGCTCAAAAAGAGCACAGGAACCTTTCATATTCAGCCATGTATTGAACGCATTGGCATGCTTGTATTTGCAGGTTTGAATTAATATGTCATCATGTTCTTGTCCATGGTGCAAACATAGACAAGATTTTAACTGGCCTTCCAATTTATTATCTGCTTTTTTACCTTTTGGAAAATGTCTCCCACCATGCCCAGGGCACACCAGAGGGCAGTAACTCTCTCCATACTTTGATGGGCATGGGACGATGTACCTCCAAGGACTTTCCCGCTGAAAACTCAAGGTTCTAAAGTCTGCCAATATATGTAGCTGTAGTTGGAGAAGAAATGTAATTTAAATAATTTTAAACGTGGGTTAGATGCTGGTGCTACACAGGCTGTCGTGAGTATTTCAGAATCTGCTGAGATTACTGGGATTTCCATTTTATTAATAGTTTGAACAATTCTATTTTAAACATGTTAAAAACATTTTTTTTTCGGTTCCATGCCAAGAAAATTTTACTTAGAAATATTTCATTTTAAAATATCTCATCATTTTTATGAGCAGTATAGATGTATAGATATGGTTTGGAGTATCTAGTGGCCCTATATTGGAGATCATGGTGCAGTTTCCCTTATTGTGGAACGGTTCCATCATATGGCTGGCAGGGGTCAGTGTGGCAGCACCAGGGCGATGATTCTCCTCTCCCTTGGGTACTTAGGTATAACCAGTTGTCCATACTGTAACTTAATATTGTTAATAATTACTGAAGAACCAGTTAGCACAGTCACCTCACAGCTCCAGGGTCCCCGGTTTGATGTCCTCCCCCTGTTGGTGCGGGTTTACTCTGGTTTGTTCACACATTCCAAAGGCATGCATGTGAGGGTAATTGGTGTTTCTAAAGTGCCCTTAATGTGTAGGTGACCTACAATGGATTGGCGCACTACGGTTGTTCCTGCCTGGCACTGGCTTTCCCTTGACCCTAAGCAGAAATAAATGGACAAGAAAAAGGAATGAATGAATGAATAATCTATCCTCAGTTATTTTGATATGTTAAAATTTGCCCTTGGCTGAAAGCTTGGGCACCCCTGCTGTGAATGCTTCGTTATGCTTCCTGATGAACAATACAACAAAGGAAAGACACAGCTTTAGCGCTTTGCATTCTGTCTCCTTCTTTGTGCCTTGCATAACCTTTAGTCAATTAGGCATTGCTGCTCTTCTGAATTATTGCCCTAGTCACCTAATGCACTACAGACCAGCTACAGTTATTATGCATTAGCTTACAACTGCGAGTGTTGAATTAAGACTGGGAGAGACAATAGAGGTCGGTGAGGAGGCTCGGTGATTAAACATACTCTCCCCAGCATTTGCGCATGAATATTGTTCCAATTTTTCACAGTAATGGGACCAGAGGCCTGACACATGACTCTATGTTAAATGTTTACAAACAGCGCTTGTACGCAAACTCCTGTTCTCCTGCTCATGGAACAAACATTATAGGGTTCCAGCGCTGGCAGTGACCGATGCTTGATGCATTTTTTCCCTCACGGCTATTCTTTTACGGCCTTGGATAATGTGTAATAATGAACGGGGTGGTGTGCTTGAACCATGATTTAAAACCTGCGCTTAAAAGTGCTTCACTGTTTACGACATCATAACTTTGGATTTTCTCTGGCTTTTTACAGGTTAGTTCTTCCTCTGACAGCAGAATAAGGGCGCACTGTTTATCTGCTTTCTTCTCCATTATAGCTTTGCGGGTCGCCGTGCAGGTTCGGGGCTTGTATCATTTCTGGAAGCCTATAAAGAGGCGACAGGAAGAAGACTTCCATGAGGCACTTCTACTCCGGAGCACAGGCAAGGAACATGAGATGGATCACCCATGCACCTGCCCTAGAGCAACCAGGTAATGGACAATCAAGGCAACCATGTTACGGTCATCCATGTTCTCATGTCTCCATCAGCGCCGTTGATCCTCCACCGCTTCTTATCAAGACGATGAAAATGCCTAAATGATAATTGCTTTCTATGAAAGCATGACGATTATTAACTGGGTTAGTACCTTGCAAAATCTGACAGGTCTCCATCTCGCTGAGATTAAGCACTGCAAGTTTAATGACGGTGTTGCTGAGATTGTCATAACTCATAACAGGGCCATTAAAAGGTTATTATAGGGAAGGCTGGAGCTTTTATGGGTTTAACTTCAGCATGGTGGCAACGAGCAATCTATCCTTTTTTTCCTTTGCCTGCAGGGCCAGATCTCACAGATGTGTGAGTCATGTCAATTACTGGCCATTACAACAGAGTGAAAATAAGACGCATTTCAGAACAAAGGAGCAGGAAGAAGCTGAAATGCTGGTTGGAAGAGATGATGATGGAGTGGATAAGTGAGAGAAGAAAGGTTAGGAGCGACCCACCCACCACCATCCAATAGTAAGCTTTATACAGTAACATGCAAAGGTCTTTGGCCACTATTAGATCAGACATATCGCTGTTTCAGTGATGGTGTAATGACCGCATATAATTATTCCTCAGTATTTCTTGCACTTGAGCAATATCAACATATAATACGGACGCCAACTTAACCCTTCTACAGTCAGACTTTTGAGAAGGATTGCAGCCAAAACCACTTTTTATAAAGGGTCAGTGTTAAAAGGCTAACAGATGCTAAAGCTCACAAAAACTGGAATGAAGATCAGTGGAAAAAGTATTAAGGAATGATGAAACCGAGTTTGACATGTTTGGCTCTATTTGATATTCAGTATGTTATACTGTATACAGTCATTATACTTAAATCTGAGAAAACTACAAATGTAATGTTGGCCTAAGACTTAGGCACAGTATATAAAAACTATTCCTAGTGCATTTCCTAAACAAAAAATTAGGACAATTACATGTTTAAAAACGAAATCAGAAATATTATCCAACTAATCCTAACCCGTCTCGTCCCGTCTGATTATCTCTTTGTTTTGGCCAGAGCATTTTTCATAGGGCAACCTGAATAAAGAAACACAGAGTCCTTTGACTAAGAGAGCATCAATCAACTCCACGAAGCCTACAGTGAAGTTTAGTGCTTGTGAATGAATTGAATCTTCATTCAAGTGTTGCAACATTGCCCTCTACAGTGGAAGCAGGAACATCTCAAGAGCTGCGGACAAAAGAACAAAGGAATGCCAAAGGAAAGAACACAAAGGGACTGCAGGAGAAATCAATCTACTTTATGAATACCTGGCTGGGAGTAAATATAGTGCTCACAATAATTAATGGAATATCCCCTAATTTATGTGAGCAGTGTATGACCATCACCTAATTCGTTGTGTTGTCTACTAGAGAAGTCTTAGCTCTCTGCAGTATTTTCGAGAAACACTTTGTGTTGTTGTTTAGAGCAACATCTTAAAGCAGTACCTGAATTGAGTGAAACCTGGGCTTCCTGGTCATCTCAGAGGTGTCTAATGGAGTTAATGTCAAAACTAATGTCAAATTCTCCATTAAAGTTCTCCATAGGAGCTTGTCTTGGGGCTGTGGGACTGTGGTGGCCTAGTGGTAAATAGTATTGGGCTATGGACCAGAAGGTCCAGGGTCCTTAACCCACCATTGCTTGAATTGTAAGACTGTAAAACTGATTGTAAGTCGCTGTAGATAAGGGTGTCTGCTAAATGACATAAATGTAAATGTCTTAGAATGGAAGAAAACTGATTAACTGGCTCGATGGGCAGTCAGAAAAAAAATAAAAATGTACCAGGTCTATCTATGAATGCCTACAGAGAAAGCCACTTGTACCTGTTAGCTGTGAGCATGGCTGATAGAAATAGAAGGGGTATCTACATACTATGAGCCATGTGGTGTAAGTTATCTAGCCAGCTTTGTTGACTTTCTGAGGGTAACACATTGCAGCAGCTGGCGTTGGTGCCACACAGCCCCAGCAACCAAGGTTAGATCTTCACCTCAAGTTAATGTTTGTTTGCAAATTTGCATGCTGCTTAACCCAGTTTTCTCCCACATCCTAAATACGCATTCAAATGTTTT
The DNA here is from genome assembly GCA_034779995.1 of Parotocinclus haroldoi. Taxonomy (NCBI): domain Eukaryota; kingdom Metazoa; phylum Chordata; class Actinopteri; order Siluriformes; family Loricariidae; genus Parotocinclus; species Parotocinclus haroldoi. The sequence goes on along the minus strand of JAUZST010007169.1, from coordinate 9,158 downwards.
GGTTGCTCTAAATCTGTTTGTAATTGTAAGTGTGCGTTGCCACATGCTGAACAGGTGCCTTGTCCAGGAGGCATTTCTGGCTTCCATGCAATGTTTGTGAGAAGACTGTATTGAAAAAGTATTTATTTATTTATTTTTTACAATTATTTCTTTTTTTATATTCAGCATCTGGCAGTTTCCTCACCAGTTGACCCTTCTTCAGCCAAATGATGCTTGATCAGAAATTGACTTTTTGGAAGCACAGCAGCCAAATAAACACTTTTTTGGAAGAAATAAGGCTAAAATATGCGAAAACACAACTAGGTGCAACATGTTTTCGTTACTTTCCGTGACACTTGCTTTCGACCTTTAAAATAAATTTGCAATGATGCTTTTTTGCACATCGTTGGAAATGAATTCATTCTTAGGAGATGGATTCTACAGAGCGAGTCAAAAGTCACAGGACATGTCGTGTGTTGCGTCGTGGTAAAGGTCGGTAACGGTCTTTGGACGACCAATACATGGCTTGTCGTCCACAGTCCCAGTTTCTCAGAATTTGGCTGTGAGGGATGTGTGGTACCCAATTCCCAACAGATGTAACAGTGCTGTGTGAAATTGGTGATCTTTCTGCGTGTCGTTTGTTGAAGTCTGTGGCTGTGATACGGCAGCTGCTTTCCCCGGACATCAGAATCGTCAATTCTATCTTCAGTTATCTGCGATGAACAACAAAAGTTTTGAACTTTCTGTGATGACAATTCAATTGCAATTTGGGATATTACAAATCTGATTGTGGCGATCGATTTCTGAGACAATTCTGGTCTTCTTTAATATGCTACATTACCACTTTCCCACTGGAAAAACATGCCCTTCATCCAACATGGCAGCTTTCATGTTGGTGGCAATGTTCCAGATATAGCCTAAAACACAGGACTCCTCACCCATTACTTGTTGGGGCATTCATATATGACAATTTCCCTTTTGTTTCTAAATCAAAATAAAAGCGTGTCCTGTATTTCAGCTTCTCACCATTCACTTTATTCCATTCATTTACATTAATAACTGGGCTCTGGGGAGAACACCAGAAACTCTGTTGTTTGATAAATGTACTGGATGTTGTGCTAAGAAGCAGTTTGCTTGGGACATTTTCATACTATTGAATACATTTCTTCCCAGTCAAAGGTTTACCAAAGTGTACTGCATGAAATATTACAGCTTGTTTGTACTTATTACCATTCATGATGCCTTCAATCAAAAGCAAATCACCAACTCCAGATGTTGTTACATGTCCCCAAACTTTCACTGATCCACCAGCATGCTTGACTGATGGTTGTAGGCATTGTTCCAAGAGTCTTTTATCGCTTCAGCAGCATACATACTAACATCTGTTACTTCCAACAAGCCCAAATTTAGAATATTCTATTTATAAAGCAATACATTGCTATTGGATGTCTAGTTTTGACATTCTACTGCACAATCCTTTGTAGATTTTTTTCTGTCCTTCTAAAAAAGTGGTTTCTTGGCTGCTATCCCTTTATTCTTGATTAAGCATCTTGAAACTTTGGGTCAACTTGGCATCATGATGAAACTGCCAGATGCTGCTATTGCTGAAGTGTAAGGATCGGTCACACTAAATACTTGCCTTTTAAGCCTAGAAAACATTTTGTTGTGTTTTTCTGAAAAAAAAAAAACCATTCTGTTCTGTTTATTGCTGCATACAAAGGTCATTTATTTTCTGCTTTTATTATAATAGAGACTAAGATATAATTATGCTGTGCCATTACCAAAACAGTAGTATGGTGTATCTAATTAAGACTTTTGGTACGCTAAGTACTTTTCAGTACTGTAAACATCAGAAGTGGAAGAATGGAAGAATTGAAAGTTTGTGATTTTCTCACATCTCTAAATGATGAAAGCTTCACGCACCATTACTGTTTGTAACAATTTTGGTGGTCTACCAGATCTGTTGTTGGAGGCCAATTTTTAAACCTTTGGATAGCATCTTTTTCCACATACTCACCTCTGGCTTTCTCCTCTGTGCAAATGGATTCTATTTGGCTTCTTCAGAAATCTTCTTAAACCATTTTAGATGCAATTTAAATGAGAAAACATCTGGCAGGCATCTTGTGTGTTTGGGAGGTTTCTTGCTTGAGACAAGGGTTCTTGTCTCTTTGAAGGGTAACATGATGTCAGTGCCAACCTATTTTTAAGGGGGGGGGCAGCTGCAACTGGCTAGTGAGATGTCAGAGGTGAATTGGCAGTTAGGTGCACAAACTATCAAATGGACAAATTAATTGAATTAATTACATGTGCGTTTTACTGGAGTTTCTGTAAAACATAGGCTCTTCTCCCAAGCAATTCATTTATTTCCAACCACGTAATGGCTGGAAATGAAATAAACCAAGTTCTCTGACATTTACACAGTACTGTAAGTGATCTTTAAATAGTTCCATCATAGCACGTGCTGATTCATTAGGTGTGTCTGTGTACTGCTGTGGAAATCAAGTGACCAAAACTTACAGCCCACAAACCAGTTCATCTTACTTGCTGACCAGACGCCACACCATACCACACCCATTATACCTGTCTCTCTCGTCACCTTTCACTCACCTGTGTCAGTCTCTGTACCATATAACACAAGCCATTGGAAAAAACAGGTGGGTTGCTTTTATGCCTCAATATTATTATGCCTAATATATTTACAAATTTTATGTTTCTTTTCTTCAAGCAGTGCAGTCAGCACAAAATATATCTTTATTGCTTTCTCACAGGTTAAAATGGGCTGCCTGACAGTTACTAAAATTTTGATGGTTTTGTTCAACTTGCTGGTCTTGGTAAGCATGTTGTATTTTCTCATTACCCGTTTGCGTATAAGCGTAAAAAAAAGGGTGGGCAAGTCGTGGCATTTAAAGGCGTAATTACATTTCTGTATTTATTTATAGGCTGAGATTTTTATGTGGCGTGTCAAGTACTATAAGCTTCCAGCTGCCTGTGAATATGCAGAAAGCAATTTACACCCGCTGTAGTGCAAACCTATAACAAAGGAGCTTCCAAACTGTATGTCACAGTCATGTGATGGAGCTTCTATCATCAACAAAGCAATTACATTTCCGTACATACAGCAATTTACAACTCATTAACTTTAAAGCCTCTAATTCTGCCAGCGTGGTTTGTTACTTAATGATGGTGAAACTTCACCATTGCTGGTAGATTTTGAGGGCGGTCAAATCTGATCTCTTGACCTTTTCGTGCATCGATGGGTGTGATTTCATGGTGTAATGAAGAGTGTCTTTAAATAGCATTTAGGACAGCTGTTAAAATACTAATATGACGCTTTAATGAATGTGAATTTGGATATAGAGACACATGGTTTTATTTTTTCACTACAATACTAATATCAAAGCTACGTGTGTTGACAGGAATACTAACAAATACTGCATTTAACACTTTTAATTTACATACAAAACAAATGGCTTCTGCAAGCAAAAGATGGTATTTAGTGTGCCCTCAACGGAAAAAAGCCATTCTTGGCTGCTATCCAAAACGATTATTTGTGATCAAGCTTCCTATTACTGTAAGAGGGACAGCTTGATAATCTGATGAAGCCGCCATACGCTTCTATTGCTCAAGTGTAAGGGGAGGTCACACTAAATACTACAATATTTATCTTGTTTTCTTTTCAAGATTTTAATAATGCATAGATATGTAATCTATTTTCTGGTTATTTTCTAATAAACTGACTGAGAAAGAATTACATATTGGTATTATACCACTGCTAAAACAATGGTACGTCTAATCTAATGGTGGCCTAAGACTAAGAAAAATTATAAAACGCTTATTGAGGAGAATTTATCTAGGACAATTTATGAACAAATGTTTTGTTGGCATAAGATTTTAAGAACAGATGAAAATTCATAGAGGGAAAAGCCAATGTGCATGGCATGTCCAAAATTTAGGGTACTCTTGGCCAATTTTTGGAAGTGGACATTTGTGTGCCCATCTTGGTTCCTTATGACTTTCTGATTATATATAGAAATCAAATATGAAAAATACAGAAAGCTTAAAGATATAATGAATAAATCAAGAGAGCAGACCAGTTCTTCCAAAAGTGGACAGAGGGTGTCTCTATATACGATATATTTTGCACTAATTCAACTTATAGTTTTGAAAGTTTAATAACTGCCAAACTACGGTAATTATACCATCGTTGGATTTGTATAGCCAGGGTCAGAAATTTGCTACTTGTCCATTTACAGCTCTCTTTACCAATTAAAAAGATGCTAAACTCCCAAAATGCATTCAAACTAACTGCAGAGTAGTAGGTTTTAGCCATAATTCCTGAATAGGTGACGATATTAATCTGAAACTTTAGATTCTCTCATGGGCCATCATCAGGATAGTTCAATCATTTTTGTAACCAAGTCTGAGATATGACCTCAGGATCTGTGCGATTTGCTAATCAATGACCCTGTAACAAACCTTATGGCTATGGGTGATTGATCCCGTATGTTTTAGCACAACATACAGCACATGTTGTGTATTTGGGAGAAAACATAGTGGATCAATTATGGATTAAAAAGCAACAACAACAGCCATACATTTAAAATTCATGAAACACAAGCTGTGGTTAAAACCAGCTCGCGCAGGAAGCTCGCAGAAAGTTCTCTCTAAGCTGGTTGGCTACCTTTTGTTTCCAGAGCAGTCACTTCCAGATACAAGCAAACATTTCAATGCTCAGAAATTTTCTCACTAAAGCAATTCCCTGGTGAAATTAATTTAAAAATGCATGTTTCGGGCATGCACTGGAGTCACAGGACCCAAACTATTTCTATATATTGATGTGGTTTTATAGTATTTGACGTCTCCTTCAGGCATGGACTGCTTTCTGTATTCTCTCCGCTGGGATTTCCTTGGCCTTGAGCTACACTGCAAAGGCAAAGAGCAGTCCATTCCCTTAGTAGCTGCTATGTTTCTGTCCTTCTGAGTTCCTGCTCAAGAACTGATTTGCATGTCATCTCTTTCACGTGTCTTCTCGTCGCGTGACATTCGCCACACATGGCATTTCATTAGAGACCGGGGCCTGCTCTGACACAAAAAGGAGGATGCCAAAAACGATTATGGGAGTTCACAAGAAGCATTTCAAGCCATCAAGTTGGGATTAATATGCTTGTCATATTTGATTAGCAGTGAGTTGCGCCAGTTATTAGAAGCAGGTGGTTGAATGTCACATGGCAAACAACAAACACTTTTTAGGCCACAGATATTGTCAGCAAGAGGCAAAGTGTAAAATCGGTGGCATTGACGGGCCTGCGTTTCATCTGACATGTGGCTGAATCTCAGAGGAGCTGCCGCAACAGCTGTGATCGCTTTTGATATATAATGTCAGATTTTAGTAGCATATTTGAACCATCACACCGAAGTCAACCCTGTCGTTAACCACAGTGTTACAGAATATCAGAGTTGAACGCTGGCATGAAGGAACAGTTTTACCCCAAAACAAGAGGTTTTACTGGTTTTACTTTATGAGAAGTGATGACTAAGAGGGCTTCAAAAAAGTCTTTGTCGGTGACAAAAGAGTGTGCTAAACTAACGTTTGATTAGAAAGGTCCAAGCCTGTAGAGACTCGCTTTGTGTTTGTTATGCAGATTTGTCCTTTAATTAATGAACCAGTTGTGTAGAAACGAACACCCTTGAGTGTTGCGTGGCAAAAACAGCTCATCACCTGAGAGGATTCCAAGCATGAAACGCTGTAATTGGTAGTAAAAGCAGGTAATGGGAAATAGTGAAATTGCAGGGGGACAGTTACACACTGACATTAACCTAAGCATATGGACACATTCGGAACAATGTGCTGCGAATGTGGAGGCACTAAACTCCAAATAGCAGTACCACAGGTCCAGATGGTAATGTTTCTCCTTTGTGACTTAGAGAAGGCAGCTTTTTATAGACATTATGCCATTCTGTTTCAGGCAACAGCAAAGAGGGAGGAATCTAAATTATTAGAGGAATTACACTCGTAAAATCCCCAAACCCATGCATGGGTCTATAATATGTCATATTTCCAACATAACGGCATATCTGGAAAATTAAAGGTCGCATACACTCATCTAGCCACACTTGGCCAACACGTACAGTTAGGTTCACCTATCATATATATGTTCACTGTAGCAGGGACTTTTTTTTTTTTTTACAAAAACTGGAGGTAAACAGAATTAAGAGGGGCACAGCCGTGCCACGTAACCGGTGTACTGTATAGATAGCTGATAATTTTGTTAGTTTACTGATTTACCTTGCTTTACTTTGTCTGTTAACGTATTTTCGGTAGGTTATATGGTTGTACCGTGCACAGTTAGCCAGCTCCCTGTCCCATCCATAAATGACGTGGGATCAGTAAAAGAACACTAATGGCCAAATGTTTTCCGATGTAAACACTACTGTCATTGCAAAGTGTTTGGTGCTGTTACATCTAGTCCTGGTACAACTTCTGGGTGTCTGGTGTTTGCATGTTCGTTACATCAGTTTCCTTTGGGAAATATGATGTCCTCCAACATTCCAAAGACATAGGTTAGGTCAACTGCAATTTCCAAAGTGTCTAAGTGTGAGTGAGCAAGATTGATTGTCTTGTGATGTACTGATGCCATCAGTCGGATCCTGCTTTGTACCCTTAGCTGCTGGTTAGGCCTTGCGCCACACACCACCACTACCACCACTACCACTTCAGTGTCACTGCAGTGCTTAAAATGATCCACCACCCAAATATACTGTTCACAAAAACAGGGGATATTGCATTATGGAATATATCATTATGAAGTGTTTCCTCATTTTGTGAGCTGTATAGTAACTGATCTGTGGGGGTAAAGTGGAATAATATAGAAAGAAGAGAAACACAGGCTATAGGCTCTAATTGTAGAAATACAAACTGCATCTACATGGAAAGTAGCACTGATAAGATGGACAATGTGTGCATTAAAAGGAGGTGTATCTAATAAAATGATCGGTGAGTGTATATGATTTGAGATCCTGATGAAAAAGGATTAAGTACAAAAAAATTGTAAACTAATTTAAAAGTAGTAAAAAGTGTATCCTTACCTAGTATAAGGTTTAAATTATTAAATCGGAGCATTGTTATTGGCCAGATATACAGTATAAAGCCCAATTTCTTGTACGCTGTAGATATGTTAGTTACTACACCGGTGTTAGAAACCATATGGATAGGTCAAGTCAAGTTAGACTTATTTATATAGAGAGTTTTACAGTGGAGTTATTTAAAAACATCTCTTAATTCCCAATTGCACAAGCCTAGAACAACAGTGGAAAGGAAAAACTCCCTAAATGTAATAAGGAACAAGCCTGAGAGGACCAAGACTCAAAAGGGACCCATCCTCCTTGGATATGTGCCTTTGGTATGAATTTGTACAATATAGTTGGCTCAGGGTTATTCCGAAGCTTGGGAATTTAAATCCTGCTGCTGGTACAATGCATTGCACATTTTAGCAGCTTGAACAGAATGTGAGGGCCAACAGTTAGCATTAAACTTAAAACTTCAGACCTGCAGAAAGAGTTTGGCTAAGTGAAACGGCTGGCTTCGTTTTGTTTCCGCAACAGTCACCAGCACAAACGCATTTAAATAGCACAAAGGCATCTCCTTTCTCACAAATAGCAATTCACTGGTGAAAGTCATGAAAATACATGTTCCTTCATGCTCTGATGTGCAGACGTTTCAGTTTATTGATGTGTGTTCCACTTTATCTTCGGTTTTACATTCCCTGTAGGCATGGAGTGCGTTTATATTGCAGAAGAAATGAATCAGGGAAGAATGTAAATTATTAGGAGACCTGACCTTGTAAAGCCCCAGACGCTTCCAAAATCAATCAGATATTTTATATAGCAGCTTATCGAGAGAGTTAGAGCTTGCATACATGCATGTGAGGTTTCACATCTCAGTGGCTCCACTTTTGCCTGGAACAGGAGGGAAACAGTTTGGAGTGCAGCTCCATAGACCTAGATGTGATCCATGGCATTAGTTTCTATTGTTGTAGGGTCTGACATGTTCTCCCAGTCTGTGTGGGTTTCTGTCCTACATCCTGTATGTACTTATAGCACATTTATTTAAATATGTGTACCACTGAATGGCGTGCTGTACTTAATGGTCTGAATAATCCATTGTCACCCTTGATAGGATAAAAAGATTACCGGTACTTGAAAAACGATACCAACCATTTGAGCTTTTATTTTATTCACATTTTAGATTGTCATGAATGTTACCGTAAATAGAAGTTACAGCTGATGCAACTACTTAGATAATACTTAGATTTAGACTTAGATTACTTTACGATACACTATACATTAGGAATAGACTGTGCTATACTGTAAAATGAATCAACCTTAATTAATTATTTTTCAGCGGTCCACAGAGACAAGACAGGAAGACATAATTGAGGAATAATTAGAATATGATAAACATCGGGAAAGATTGGAGATTAAAAAAAGCCCCGCCCTCATATTATCCTCCGAGGAGTACAGAATGTGAGAACTAGTCTCAGAACAAGTATAATTTGCAGAAATATGCTGTTTCATGTGATTTTGTTACTTATTTTGCTTACAGCCTCTTTGGGGTGGGGGATTGTCTAAATCTGCAGGAAGAATATAAAGCAATTGCATACTGTTACTGAAAGTGTCTGAAGCAAAAAGTAATACAGTATACTGACTGGAATATAAGCCTGTGACGCCGAGTGAGATACGGAGCGGACCCAAACGCGGCGTGTGGAAAACAGGCGTTTATTACTTCAGAAGGCAGGCAAAACACGAAAACCAGAATCCAGTCCAGGGTCGAAACACAGACAAAGCGAATAGACAAAACAGGGCGAGAGCGAAGGCGGAGTCGGAAAACAGGCAATATTCGGTAACGGTAAGTAATATCAAACGAGCAATGGAAACGCGGAGCAACTAGGGGTAGAACCAAGAAGCTTAGCGGATAATGACTGGTGAATGGAGGCTTAAGTAGGCGGTGGTGATGAGCCATGATTGCGAACCGGTGTGAATGATCAGTAGACAGGTGATGCAGGCCGGGTGTGGTCACGTGAGCAGTCCCTGGGTGTGACAGTGCCCCCCCCCAAAGGATCCGTCATGGGTGAGGTCGGCTGAGGTCTGACGGATCGGTGAGCCGGGGCGGACTTGCGAGG
>JAUZST010007168.1:0-14359 GCA_034779995.1 Parotocinclus haroldoi | reverse complement strand
AACATAAGGCACAGGGCTGAACCTGTTGTAACACCGCCCCCAAAACCTGAAATGAATATGGCTAAGAAACCTGACGCAGAAAGGTATTTCTAAAGTTTGTTTGTTTGTTTATTGTTTTGACAATATATTATCATATTTTACCTGAAGAGTAAACTGAACTGTAGTAAAGTGAACTGTAACCCTGCCAAAAACAACATTATTATGCTGAATCAGCTGGAAGCAACGAAACCATGCATGTTCACCAGCTAAACTAGTATATCAGTTTTGACCAGAACAGAACCTGAAACTATCTATTAATCCATATTAATGCATAATGTGAGAATGGCATCCCTGTTTAAAATGCACAATTTCTTGCCAAACTGATAGTGTTTTCATTTTCTGATCAGAAAGCCACCATAACAGCTCCCCCTGCTGGTGAGATGTATACTCACAATCCCAGCATTCCACAACCGTACCAGTCTTCATAACACACAGCATATACGAGTGTTAATTGTTTTATTAACAGGTGTGTAACTAACAGGCTCTATTAAGTTGTAAAATAATATACTGTGTTGTATTTTGCAGAAAATGCAAAGATCTCCACCCAAGCTATGATGGAAATCAGCATGTTTATGGAAACATAGAAGTAAGTTCTTTTCACCTTTTGTGTTTGTGGCAAATACAAAATACATACTCTATGGTCTCTCTCTGTATACGGTGTGTCTGAACACATGAGAGGGTATGCAAGGGCAGCTTGGCTTGAAATCTGGACCACCTGGTCCATAATACAGTGTTTTAAGCAAAGCACCTGCAGTAATGGTTAAAAAAGCTTTTGGAAAAAAAGCCACAAAATTGATTCAAATGTTTAATAGTTTACAGTGCCCCTGAGCTAAAATGACTTTTGGTTTGCTGATTTATATTGTAGATACCAGTAGTTCTGGAGTGTGACATTTTAGATTTAGCAATGAAAACTATCTTTAAGATATCACATCCCATAGGCAATCACATCTTAAATTGATATTACTGTTAAGGCTGTTAGGTTAAATGTAACAATATTTAAGTCATGGAAATTGCCAAAGATAATTATATGTATTTCTCAGTTGTTTATATATTAGAATATACCTGGAAATAGTTTGCAGTTTAAAAAAAATCAGAAAAACCTGCTTTTATAGGCTACAGTGGCAAGTATTTAGTGTGGCCTCCTCTTACACTTGAGCAGCATCAGCCCTTCATCAGGATGCCAAGTTGACACTATGCATACCACATGGAGCCTGTTTGTTCCCAATGCCCAAGCATATTTCATCTTGTATCCAAGCTAGAGGCGGCCCAACAAGGTACTAGAGCCACCTTTCAGTTGTACAGCTTTCCCAATAAACTTATTATTAACTCCTTCTTGGTGAGCTACCTTTTGGCTGTGAGCGTGTGTGTGTGTGTTTGTGTGTGTGTATATATATATATACAGAATATAGAATATAGAATGACATTTTTTTAATTGTTGCAGCTTGAAGAGGATGACTATCCATATGAATGCGCTGATGAACATGAACCAACATATGGGAATGTGTGAATGCCAAGGAAGTGAAAGAGCCTGCTTGAGAAAGGATAAGACAAAAGGTTCCATTGTATGAGAACACAACAAGGCTTTTTGATAAATGAAACAGGAATATTACAATTTAAAATAGTAATATAATGAAAATATAATTTCAAATGAATTTTAAGTGCAGCATTTTTAGTACAGTAGTAGGGAAATCACATATTATTCCATAGCACATTAAGCAATAGAACATTTAAACATGTTTCTAACATTATTTACAGGTTTATTCATTTTGTAATTTTATGCAAATATAAATTTCGAATATGTAGCAAAATTACTGCGGTTTTAAGCCACGCTGAATGGTGTTCACCTCTCTTTTTGGTCAGGGACTTTCAGTTCATGTTTCGATTAAATGCAACTGTATGTTCTCTGTGGCAGTGTTTCAAATAAATGATGCTTTATCTGTAAATTTCAAACTGAAATCAAATGTAATAAACAACTAATAACTATCCATGTCAATATGAGTAGTAAAAACATAAAAAGTCTTATTGGCAAAAAAAAAAAAACTTAATATAAACACATACAGCAGACACGGATTTTATTTTTCTCTTTTAACATACAAAGGATTTTGTAGCATGGAATCAAGAGAGGAAAATAAAATCCGTGTCTGCTTTCGTATATGCTATCATGTATTTTTTTCACACTACTAACCCTTACAGTGACCCTCGATCGCATATATTGTCGTATGTTGTAGGTACTAGGTAATGCTCTTTTATTTAAAAAATACATGACAGTTTAGCAATTACATATCAATTGAGTTTTCTCTGTTTTTGCAGGCCATGGGGTTTGGAGTTATTCTCCATTCTCACATTACCACTACCAAAAGTAGCAAAGTTTTGACAGAGGAAAACATTGCATAAAAACACACCCACCAGCCATTTCATAAGCTACATCTTATCAACTTCTTCTTTATATAATTATCTTATCAACCTAGTCTATCACATGACAGAATCTCAGAACCTTTAGATATGTAGACATGGTCAAGATAACAAATCAGGAAGTTCTAAAGGCAAAAGCGCATCCAATCCAATGGTGGCCAGTGACCACTGAGTGTAGTATAGAAATATAATATGAAAACCTGACCGTACTTACTAGATATGTATACCCTAGATATTTTATAGTATACACATGGAGAGAAATTTTCAGAAAACTCTGAAAGCTGAGTAAAACGAGTGGGGTGTTTTCCTTTTGCTCTAATTGAAAGTTGATTGTAATTATATCCAATGGTTATTTCTGAACACTTGACCACTTGCAGTACATCCAGAGGTATCTTTTTGCTTTGCGTTCTCTTCACTCACATTAGAATAATCAAAATCAATTCCAGTGCAGTTTTTGAACATTTCAGGTAAAACATAATTACTCTAATGCAGTAAAACTAAGCACAACAATATTTATCTGGCACAGACTGTGCCTTTTCCTTAGCCTATACTCTACGTGTAGAAATGTCTGAACATACAATGATTGTATGTATTACTTCAGCAACATGTATAAACCTACATATCTGTAAATTCATTTAAAAATGCAGTGTAAGCATATAGAACTTAGCCGAATACACAAGTGTACCTAAATTAACAGAAAAGCAACACAAAGAAAACATTGTACTGAGCAATAGGACCACTAAAATGCTGACAAATTAGTGAGTTGTTTTTTAAATGTTTCCAAATTCATTTTGAATTTCTGTAATAGACTACATTACTAAATAAATTCAGGATAGATTCAGTATTTAGCCTGTAATCTTCCTGACATTAATGAACTCTTGGTAAACCAGTTGAGAAAAGTATTATTTTTGAACACCTAAAGGAGGTCAGTCGGAAGTGAAACGTCTGCTAACATCAGGAGAAGCAGACAGCAGAAGTAAACCTGAACCTCAGCACTAACACCAATATGATTCAAAAATAGACTGGTATTGCAGTTCCTTGTTTTAAACTTTGGAATTAGGCCTGCTCTGATATCTCAACGGAATCAAACTACTAATACAAACTACTAAGCACATCATGTATTTAGAGTAATTATACAGAAAATGAAATAGTTCATGGCCATATACTGAAACATTGTGTATTCTATAACTGTTTGTCATATCCAACATTACAGTAGATGTTGTCCTTTGGATCACTCCCCACAGATGCCTCTACGCAAGGACTGCCCTGTGTAAAAACAAATTATATATTTATATATATATATAGACCCTACTTGCTTTAAGTAGTCGGTGCTGCCAACTAAATAAAAAAGTGTAAAAACTCTTTGTCTACATAACACACATCTGTTCTTCTATCATTGTGAGGGCTTGGTGTTTCTGATATAATATTGCTGTGGCTAATAGATGCAACACCTAACCCTAACCTTAACCCTCTCCTTGATAACCTTAAAAAATCTTCTGGTCTTTTGTATATTCACAAACGGACATTTGTGTCCCATAATGGTATATCATTTTAACACTAGTTCAGATATCGTAACTTCCATACAGTACCTGGACATTGGTGTAGATGGCTTCCTCTTTAGATGCTTGCGGTGGTTCTTTCTTTTTGTAGATATTTTCATTTTTCTTATAGCTGTATAAGCACAGCACAGATAACGCATTACTACATTAACTTTATCAGTGTATCACATGGCTTTCTGCTTGCAACCCTGCCCTGTGAGTGATGCCTTTAGTTGCTTAGAGGTTAACCTGGGTCCCTTTGGGACTTCGCAGACTATTTTACATTTAAGGCATTCTGCAGACCCTTATCAGAGTGACTTAAAACTGATTCTTAAAACATTTTTACAATTCAAGCAATTAAGGGCCCAACGTAGGCAGCTTGGCAGAGGTGGGATTTGAACCCTGGGCCATCAGGTCCACAGTCCAGCACATTAACTGCTAGGCTACCGTAGTCCGCTATGACATGCCTTTGTTATTGATCTTTCTTGGTCAAACACTCCTGGGGAAGGTAACAACTGGCAAAGTCCAAATTGTGCTCAGATGGTTTTGTAACATTTATCACGTTGGAACATCAAATACTCTTTTTCAGAGATCATCTTTAAATACTAAATATAATTGTTCTTTTCTATGCAAACGATGTAAGTGTTATCATCAAATTGTTGCTTAATTCAAAATGTAGAGTGTAACTGTAAAGACCACCACATGTTGCAACCCGTTTCAGCACAGCTGTAGTTAATTTGGAAGACATCATGTGCATTTCCATTGACAATACATTAGTTAGTTGATTGGTTTTAATAAGCAAAGTAATGTCTCACCTAGTGGGCTGTGAACTGCGAGGAGTTTGAAAATTGACATAGTAATCTGATGTTTGCCTTTCAAGATTCCCTTGCCTGAAGAAATTCACACTTAAAAATTCACGTTTGCATCAATATCAAGTTATGTCCTAAAGGCAATTTTTTAAACCTTAGAACTGAACTGAATCATTCAATTTAAGGTAATTGAAAGGAAAATTGTTTAAGATTTCCTAGACTAAGCCCACCTTTTTCTTCGTTTGAAGATAAACACGAGAACAATCGTAACGGTGGCTGCAAGCAAGATGAGAACCACAGGAACACAGATGCTAATGAGCGCAATCACAGATGTGGACTCTGTAGATTAAAAAAATCACAAGAACAAATGTCCAGCAGATGCCCAGGCATCAGAGATAATATAAAAAATATTAGATTTTGACAATATTGTGATATTACAGCTGAAGAAATGTAATGAAATATTTTTTTTAATGTGAAAGGTGTGTGTGTGTGTGTGGTCAGTACACCTCTATACATTTTTGTAACTATTTTATTATATCTTTTAATGGAACAACACTGAAGATATGACACTTTGATATAATGTCAAGTAATCCGTCTACAGCTTGTATAACAGTGTAAATTTGCTGTGCCCTCAAAATAACAACACACAGTCATTAATGTCTAAACCACTGGCAACTAAACTGAGTACAAGCCTTAATGAAAATGTCCAAATTTTGCCCAATGACAATATTTTGTGTGGCCACCATTATTTTCCAGCACTGCCTTCACTCTCTTGGGCATGAAGTTTACTAGAGCTTCACATGGTGCTACTGGAATCCACTTCCACTCCTCCATGATGAAATGATGGAGTTGGTGGATGTTAGAGACCATGTGCTCCTCCACAGATGCTCAATAGGGTTTCTTTAGCATGGCACTGGTCATCTTGGAGGTGTGTTTGGGGTTGTTATCATGTTGGACTGTTGCCCTGTGACCCAGTTTCCTCTGCATATGAGGAACATTTTTTTCAGCTTTTTGCGAGGTCAACCATGATGAGGACTGTTCTGAGTGGAACCTGTCCTGTTAAACCGCTGTATGGTCTTGGCAATCTTCTTTTAGCCTAGGTCATCTTTATGTAAAGCAACACTTCTTTTTTCAGATCATCAGAAAGTTGGAATGTTTAACTTCCTTTCCTTTCCTTCCATTACTTCCTGCAAAATGCCTGTCTTGATGTTTTTATTGGAGAGAAGTGGCTTCTGTGCTGCCCTTACTGACACCAAGCCATCCTCCAAAAGCCTTCTTCTCACTGTGTGCACTCTGCTATTCTTGAGTAAGGGTAAGGGTCACTGGTTGTGACCCGACTGACCTGATCGTAGATGACTGACCTGAGGCTTGCTTGACATTCTTGTGTGCCCTGGAGCCTTCTTCACTATCGATGGTTTACAGAAGAACTTAAAAGCAACTCTACCCTTTTAAAGCAAGCCTGCTCTTCTAATCAGCATGGCAGAGTGATATCAGCTGTCTTGTACTCATTAACTTTTGAGCTAACGAGATCATCACCACGTAACATCAAATGATGTTAGCAGACTGTTTTGTAAGGCTGAAATACAGTGCCTGGAATGCAGTATTTGTTGTGATATGGTCATTCTCATGGCAGGGAATGACTGTGCAATTAATTACAATTCATCTGTTTACACTCTTCACAATCTAGAGTTTATACAAATTGACACCGTAAACAATGATACAGCAAACTTTGTGAAAACCAAAATTATTTGTGCCACTCTCAAAATGTTTGAACTCTAATTAGAACTCTAATGTGGTTCTTCGGTAACTGCCACTGCACATTTAGGTTTAGGCTGACCTCTGTGTGTGTGTGTGTGTGTGTGTGTGTGTGTGTGTGTGGACTTGCATATTTTATCCACTACTGTTATTTTGTTTTATCACGCACTATAGAGGCATTCATTAAAACATCATGTAATTATTTAGATGCCAAACAAGTGGTTGGCCTATTTCAGTAGTTTCTTATATTTATTTAAGGTGTAATGTCATTTTAAGATCACTGAAAATCCAGCAGTTATGTTTAACATGGTCTGCCTAGACTGTGTATTTGTTTTTAAGATGAAACCAAAATTTTGATGGAATTTAACAAACAGAACGGATTATGTTTGTCAGCTGTAAGAAATTACCCACAAACATAATTTCTAGTAAATTTTTTTCACTGCTTACCTTCTGGATCTGGGGTTGGTTCAACAATTGTTTCTGTAACAGAGAAACATAATAATGCAGTGTCAGTGATTATAAATGTTTTATATATATATATATATTTATTTTTTATTTTATTTTATTTATTTATTTATTTATTTTTTTTTTATGTGTGTTTAAACAAACTGTCCTGACAAATATAGTTCTTTCTAATAGGACTGAATATGTTGTTTGTAATCATAATACCCGTTTTGCAAAGAAAAGGTGGAAACTTTGTCCTGCAATTGCAATAAAAACAAATAAAAAAACAAGACAGAGCGAGATTGTTTTATTCACACTAAACAGAAGGAAAGAAAACAGAATCAGAATAGGCACTGATCTGGGAAAGACTAAAAAACAAATTCTGCTCCACTAAAAGTTTCCAAGAGCTCAGTGGCCATTTAATCATTCTTAAATGGTTTGGAACAACCAAGACTCTTCATAAAGTTGGGAACGGCACACAGCACAAAGTGAAAAAGCAACTCCACATACCTTCCTTCATAGTTAACAATGACTGCTTAAAAATAAAATTTTTACATAATAGTAGCGTTGGCCAACTCTAAGAGCCGGGATTTAAAAAAAAACTAGTAAATATTTTTCACTGTTTACCTTCTGGACTTGGGGTTGGTTCAACATCTGTTTCTGTAACAAACATGAATAATGCAGTGCCAGTGATTATAAATATATATTCACATATATTTTTAAATCAAACAAGGTAACATTATATAAATCACTCTGATCACTTACTAGTATTTTTTTACTAAAGTAGTTTTTTTTAGATGTGTTTTGTGTTTTACAATCCATTCTTATTGGTAAACAAACCAAATATAGTTCTTTCTAATAGGACTGCATATGTTGTTTAAAATTATAATACCCATTTTGCAAAGAAAAGGTGGAAGCTTCGTACTGCAGTTGCAATAAAAACAAAAAAACAGACAGAGCGAGATTATTTTATTCACACTAACCTTCATATTCGCCATCATGTGAATTGTCTGCAACTTAATAGCAAAAGAGGTTGATATATCATAACAGATATGCAGGTTTATACATAAATTGTTGAATGGACATACGTTTTCAGATAATCTGTTAAGACACTTAAAATTTAGCTCTAGGGACCCTCCTATTTCTCTATCTATATAAGTTCTCACAGCTAACAATGTACTGTATATCAGAGCAAAAACCAAAACAGAAGGAAAGAAGACAGAATCATGTGGAGGCACAGATTTGGGGAAGACTGAAAAACAATTTCTGCTGCACTGAAAGTTCCCAAGAGCTCAGTCGCCACCATAATTCTTAAATGGAACAACCAGGACTCTTCATAAAGTTGGGAAGGACACACAGCACAAAGTGGTATGTGAAAAAGCAACTCCACATACCTTCCTCCATAGTTAACAATAACTGCTTAAAAATAACATTTTTACATAATAGTAGCGTTGGCCAACTCTAAGAGCCGAACATGTCATTATATGGTCTTAAAAGAACAATATTTGGAGGGTGATATTTTTCTTTATGTTCTGTACTCATTATGTTCTGGATTTGTTACCATTTGCATGATTACCTTATGCAGGAAAACAACTACGGTCAAAGCAATGTCAAAACACATCAATAAAGCATCAACTCAGTAATAATTTAATAGCAATTATTTAACGTCTTCAATGCTTGACCACGAGGCCCAAAAGTTATATGTCCTTAGTGTCCATATTTATTAATCAGTAATATTTCTAGTAATATATCTTTTAAAAATAGAACATTAGTTTTAGACATGCCAATCAAACTCAGGAATTGGCATCAGTTGGCAGTAGGTTCCCATTATCAGCAAGTTTATATTTTTATTTTGGGTTTTCCCTTTCTTTTTTCTGTTCGGAGAAGTATGTTGAAATGTTTCTTAATGGTAAACTCTCAGACATCTTCAGATGATAGTGGTCTGTTTTAAAAAAACGTCACATTAGAACAGATGCTCGCAACTTTAGTCAAAATGTCAAAATAATTGTGAGGATAATAATTATCAAAATAATATATAAGCCTATAATGGGTTGTTTAATACTGTTGTATAGTCTATTTCAACACGCACTTTTCAAAGGTTGCGAAAAGCTGTACAGTTTTTCCTTTTTTTGGGGCCTGCATAATTAAGCAATAAAAATGACTGTCGGAAATAAAGCTATAGGCTAATACATTTTTAGGTAACTTGCTCAAATTTTTTGTACAGTATGAAGAACTTCATATTAAAAGATGTTCATATTGTTTTTACACAAAGTTACAAACCTATAATAATCCTGTATGCTGATAAACACTTACCTATGGTGAATGGTTGTTTTTTAAAGCTGTATTCTTCAGATCCAGTCTCGACTCTGAGGTAGTACTGTCCACTTAAAGTTATGTTTATTAGTAGCAGGGAACAGTTACCTTTATTGATATCTCCAATTAATTTGGTTTTGTTCTGAAAGCCCTTCATCACAAACGAGGTATTTGGATGAAAGATAAATTTGTTTGTATCTTTACTGTTTATGTTCATTAATCCTTTTCCCAATGCTTTCCAGAAAGCTCGGATAGTTGTTTGGGTATTTTTAGGAACAGGATAATTTACTTGGCAGTCAATGATGACTTGATGTGATGCCGTAACATTCAGTGGGTCTATTTTGACTGTCCATTCTTCAATTAAAGGGAAATAAAACAGAATTAAAAATGATGGCTACAGTTCAGTTTTCCTACCAAAAGAGGATATGTATTTAGTGTTAAATTAGAAATAACTTACGAGTAGTGCTGGTGGAATTGCTGAGTATACAACATATGCAAATGATCTTCACTAAAAAACCCATCTGAAAGCACAAAAGCAGTAAGGCATGATATAAAACAAGTTGGTCATATAATTAGTTCCATTTTAACACTTAATTTTAAGCCAAAACTCACGCTGAAGAGGAGGAATATACGTTGCAGCCTCTGCTAAAATCTATGACACGATAGATCTGTTACAGGCTTTGGTCCGTTCAAGCTCTGGACTTCCTATTTCTTAACACCCACAGTATTAAGAAACACAGAGAAAACGTTTATTAGCGGAACTTTTTCAAAACGCATCTTTCTGACCTTGTGAACCACAGATACACAGCACTCAGCCTTAGCTGAGACCCCACATTGCTCTGCCAATGTAGGTGGGACCTGAAACACTGCAGCAGAAAACAATGCAACAGAAAAGGGCAGGAAATGGGTCTCTGTTTTTACAGTGTCGTGAAAGCGTCCCTCACTGATATGTGTTCCAAAAGCACCTCTGAAAGGTGAAAAATTTCTGACAGGCTGAAAAATACTGACAAGCAAAAATTTGGAGCTTTAGATAGGTACTTACAAACTGCCGCTTGTAGAAAATGTTTAACTATAGAACCCATTTTCTCTGAACAGGATTATGGGACAATGAAATTGCTTTCCAGACGTGTGTTCATTGTGTATGGTAAGTGTTTTGTAATAATCTTAAATGTCAACTGTACCAAATGAAATGTCGTTAGTGTAAGTGGAAGATAAATTATCTTTTATCTTTTACTATATTTTTAAGTTGGTATTATTTAATCAGTGCTAATACTTGAAATACGTGAAAGTGAAAGTAACTTTACCAAACTAAAAATATCTTAATCCTACTTGTAATCCTTTATATATACAGTACTTAAATTCCTGAATGGTAACAGATGTCTAAAAAGAGAAATTGTTTCCTCTAAGCTTCTTATGTTTATTTTTTTTTTTTTTTACTCTCTCAAATATTTATTGTGATTAATGTGATTTCTTATGTGGAAATATTCAAGTAATGACTGTCACGAGACCAAGCTGGTATCTGAAGGGATTGCATAAAAGGGGTTTTCTTTTCATTCTTTCCTTCTTGCAGAGAGAGAGATGCTACTACATGTATTCTTCTTTGCTCTATACGACCTTTCAGGTAAAGCCCATTTATAATTTGTTGATTGAATATGGCATTATTAGTGTTATTACTGGTCCAATGTACAATGCATTCACTGTTTGTGTTAAGAAGTAAATGGTAAACAAATACATGTATGTGAACAAACAGAAAAGGTGAGTTTTAATAACTATGTCAGTAACAGTACAGGTTGAAGTCTGTGCCCTGTATCATAACAATATAGTTGGGTTTTTTTTGTAATTGTGAGCCAGGCTCTTTCATCCTTCAACAGCATCTGACCTCACAGATGCTCTTTTAGATGAATTCCTGCAGGCACAGACCAGTATCTTTAAGAAAACTTTCCCAGAAGAGTGGGAGCTGTTAAAGTTAATTATTTATTTATGTGATTATTATTTCATGTCACTTCAGTACAATATGTCATTAAAACTAGTCATGCACATACACACATACACACACACTAGGCCAATTTAGAATAATTACTTCACCCTAATGCCTGTATTTGCACTGTGGGAGGAAACCAGAGCTCCCAGAGTAAACCATGCAGACAAGGGAAGGATCAAAGAGGGCCTAACTCCATATTAATGCTTATGATTTTACAATGTGAATCATTAAAACATCTGTAGGTATAATGTGTAGGTATTCAAATATAAATTAGTCCATATATAGTTTTAGAATGTAAAAAATGTTAGCCATCCTGGTGTTATTCATAATACCCACATCAATATATACAGTGAAAAGAGTAGAATGGCAGGTCTGGTCATTTTATCACAGCCTTTTACACACGTTTCTTTTTCAGCTAGTTTTAATATCTTCTTTGAAAAAAAAACTCTAAGGTAAAATCAGAAGTTGTTTGGTAGCAACATGAAGGACGTGAAGAAACGTCCTGTTTGTCTTCTGATTTACCACCCCACGGAAAGTAAAAATGTTTCATTTTGCCCAGAATCATAATTACTAATCACAAATATTGGTGTCCTTATATTTGTGACCCCATAATCTGAACTTGGGTACCCCAGGCATCCCATCTATAGTACTATGCAAAAGTTTGCACACCCTGACAAATCATGATTTGTTTACTTTCTAAATAAAATGAATAAAAGACTAACTGTAGGAAACAAATGTCTGCAAATGCTAAGGTACACATTTTAGTAGATATTGGAAACAAACAATGGTGTGTACAAACATTTGGGTATGATCCACTAGCTTTTCTGGAAGGTCACAGGATAGAATTTGATCATGGATTTTTAAAGTTTGCATAAATGTGTCACAGTTATGTTTTTTCCATGCAGAGGTTGGGATTGTCTTTTCATAGATTAACATGGGCTTATTGCAGGCTATTCTTTTTTTTATACCATTTCGTCAACTAACTGTCAGGTATGGCTATGCAATAATTTCAGTATTTCAATACCAGCACTTTAAACACAAAAAGGATAACTGTGCAGCCCTAATAGCCAAAGCTGGACTAATGCTTTTGCTAAATCAGGGCTGTAGTTCAGGGCCATGGGTGAAATCTCACCATCACTTTATCGAGTCATTGCATACAAGCTTACTAGGCCCATTCATTTTTGCCAGTCTTGTCCCACCCACATTTTCTCATCCAGACTGAATTTTTAGAATCCTTATATGGATACACATGATTTCCTCCTTAAAAATCAGTTTAAAATAATCCTTTAATGTCAAGAAATTAATTATCAATAAATGGTAACATTATTTCATGGAACTGTGCCTAATATCATACATCACACATCATATCTTCAGTTGCGTGGCATCATTGAAAATTGTCCACTGTTTATGAACATTACACAGTCCTATTGTAATATTTGTTTCTAAACTCTCTTTCCAGTCTGAGTTTACCAAATAAAAGCAATTTGTAGTCCTGTACTTGCATTTGTTTCTCTACATACTTTATTCCCATTTTACTCTGTTTTCTAATGGTCAGAACCATCAGATCAGGCCCTGTTTGGGTGGTGGATCATTCTCAGCAAGGTAAAAATGCACAATCCAATTGACAGGCAGGCCTCACTTCACCAGAGACAAAATATCAAATATCTCAATTGATAGAACACTGTTCTCACAGAGGGCTCACTCTTGTGGGAAAACAAGCAGACCAGGGGTTCCACTACACTACACTACACTACACTACACTACACTACACTACACTACACTACAGGCTGAAATATGGTTAGCTGTGAAATCGTTTACTAATAATATTACTCGATCCTCTTTAATCTCTTTTCCCTTTAGCTTGGGTTAGTGGTCATGTGAGTGTGAAACAGGAACCATCCACAGTACATCACACAGCAGGAGAAAATGCCACCCTGTCATGTGAGATACGTGCAGACGGAGGGGAGAACATTCTTAGATGTCGTATAGACTGGTACAGGCAGGGTGCTAATGGACAGCTGCCTCAGGTCAAGCACCTTTCAGAGTTCAGTGGGAGGTTCCAGGAGCATATGAACAGCAACCAGCGAAGCTTCAAACTCTCACTCGTCATGCTCGAGCTGAACGACACTGGCATGTTCTACTGCAATTTCTTCTGCCTGATTGATGGGAGAATAACACAGCATAACAGCACTGGCACAAGTCTCATAGTTCATGAGGAGGCTCTCATAAACGCAACCATCCTCAGTACAACTATCAGTACTGGTAAGTTGTACTGGATAATACTGACTCTTAAATTCCCTGTTCAGAACTGAACTGGTAGCCTTTTAGCTACAAACCTATAATAATCTTTTTTTATTCTAGTTACAGATGCAGATACTGAGGAAACTGCCACAGATTTCATTGGCACATTGCTTCTTTTAATTCCATTATCATTAAAGCTTGCGGGAACTGTGTTTATAAGTATTTATACATTTATTTCATAAAGTACTTTTTAAGTCTTGTTTTTGAATACATTGAGAATAAATGATTCCCATGGAACTGCAACAGTTGTACAGGCTGACTATATAATGGACTAACGGACTGCCGTCCTGTTCTGAGCTCCCACTGTGTTTAATACGCTATCCCATTATTGCTGGAATGTCTTTTACATGTTATGCTTATAAGAACATTATATTTTATGCATATTGTATCGATTATTGATGTAGTTTGGATTCATTTAAAAAAACATAAAATACATACACCGCCAAATGTATTAGCAATTATTGCAATTGAGTTAGTACTGAATCCTGTTTTGTAAGATTTTATATGATACTGCAGGAATATTACTACAAGTGATGACCGTGACTGAACGCTGGAAATCTTTAATCTTATCAGGACTGAATAATGCACTGTAAGAGTTTGTGTTTATTTAGTTGAATAATCTCTTAGTTCACGCATTTCTTAGTTAATGTCATCGTTCCGGACTGACGGCCATTCTGCAAGAGTAGTACTACATTTACATTTACAGTATTTAGCAGACGCCCTTATCCAGAGCAACTTACAAAAGTGCTTTAAGACATCAGTAACAT
>JAUZST010007167.1:0-14359 GCA_034779995.1 Parotocinclus haroldoi | reverse complement strand
TGGGTTTACTCCGGGTACTCCGGTTTCCTCCCACAGTCCAAAGACATGCGCGTTAGGTTAATTGGTGTCTCTAAAGTCTCTTAGTGTGAGAACAATCTAGAGTTGCCGGGTGGGCCCCGGCAGGCCCGCGACCCCGTGTGGATTAAGCAGAAGATAATGGATGGATAATCATAAAAATATATTCATCTTTTAACATATAAAATATCCAGGATATTTAAAAAGCAGGGCATGGAGGATTGTAGTTGTAGTTGTAAAAATGTCGCAACGTAATTCTATAGAGTTCACATGTGATATCGCCACAGACATATGATGGGATTGCATTTTTTTAACACCATACGTCGTATATAGCATATCTTCCGTTCTCCGAAAGAATATATTTGGGATGTATCTATTTTTTCAAATTTTTGGCAAGCATTCTTATACACGTTGGTTTTTTTTGTCATTTGTCATTCGCTCGATTCCCTTAAGTACAGTGGAGGTTCTGTTGGGAAAGCATTCCACCAGTGCTGAAACAGGGATGTTTAAAAATGCTGTAATATGAGTAGAAAAACAGACAGACCTACACAGCTTACTCGTTCCTGAAGGGTGCCTTCTATTTTCTAACAGGAGTTTGTGATGATCGTGGTGTTCGGGCTGGAGTACATGGTGAGAATCTGGTCTGCAGGTTGCTGCTGTCGCTACCGTGGACTGCAGGGTCGACTCCGCTTTGCTCGGAAGCCATTTTGCATCATAGGTACGAATGTCAGGAAAGCTTTGCGACCAGAAATAAGTCCGCCCCATCTGAACGTTCACCGTTATGCTACGGGTTATGTTGATCAGATTTACAATTACAATTGTAATTAACAATGTATTTGCCCTTTTTATAGAACATTGGTCTTGACAGCATTGCCATGGTGATCTGGAAAAATGGTCTCAGGGTGTAAATCATACAGTGAGCATAGCACAGCATGACTCCAATCTGGCAACGTGAAATTCTACCTTATAGAATAGATTTCACTGTCCAGTTCATATTACCTCTTTTAAGTATTCTTTTAATTTGTTTTTTTTTTTGGCCATTTATTCAGCCAGGTTAAGAGACAAGGACAGGCATATATGCAGATTTTTTTTTACATTATTTCATTTATTAGTTATTATAAACTTTGTTTTTCTATTAATATAAACGTAATTATTTCAATTAACATCTAGGCCACCATAGCAGGACAGGTCGCTTTTTGAGTCTTGGACCTCACAAGGTTTCTTCCTTGCAACATTCAGGGAGTTTTTCCTTGCCACTGACTCCCTAGGCTTGCTAAATTTGGGATTGGCCTTTTAAGTCGTTTTAAGAATGTCGTTGTAAAGCTGAACCACAAAAAAACATTGGAAAAATATCAAAATAAAATTGACTTGACTTAAGATTAAGGGTTAGCGTAAATTATAGGTGTAGCATTAATTAGTAATACAGTAATTATTACATCAATAGAAAGTCCATAAGTTAGGATAACCAAGATCTCTTGACCTGCACATGCATGTACTGCCACAAACTGGTTGATTTCAGACCGTTAATGGTTCAAAGTCAAAGTCAAGCTTTTACAATGGAAAGAGCAGGAGTCTCAAAGCAGCTTTACAGTCTTAATTAATATTAATCAATATTATCTTAAAAGGCCAATCCCAAATTGAGCGAGCCTAGGACGATAGTGGCAAGGAAAAACTCCCTGAATTTTAGAAGGAAGGACCCATGGAAGTAACCCATAAATAACGCAATAACCAGTTTGGCGGTAAGTCGTGTTAGGAGTCACTGGGTTAGAAGGAAATGGGGAAGTTTAATGGAGACAGTGGTTACTCTCATTATACATGAGCATCAGAAAAATAATAACACTGGAAATAGTGTTCATTAGGAGAGGAGGCCAATTCGATTCTTAGATACATCGCCATGCAGATGATTTTGAATCGATTCCCAAAAGATTCAAATTGTTTGTGTGTATATTAACTGATCATGTAACGTCGGCGAATGAACAACGGTTACAAACGGTTACAACTTTTCGGCAAGGATTTGTCCTGAGTCCTGTTATGAGTCCTGTCTTGAAGATATTTCATGATAACCATACACTAGAAAACCGATAAGAATCTGAAAAGATTTTTAATTGACTTTATTTAATAAAGTTCTCTCACATCAAATCAGTGTTTTTAGACACAGTATGTTTTTGGTAAGGCTTTTTTTCAAGACTCCTAATAGATGCTTTTTGAGATTATGGCAGCACTTTTGAGAACACACACCTAAAATAATAATACTAATAATACGTTTTTGGCTTCTTTAACGTTGCTATCAGCCTCAGTGGCCATCTTAGCGACACACACAAGGTTATATCCATACACAAGTTCATCTCAAGACTACGCATATATATATATGTACACACACACACGCAACACACACAAGTCAAGGCCAATTTAGAGCAATCAGTTAACCTAACACGCATGTCTTTGGACTGTGGGAGGAAAACGGAGTACCTGGAGTAAACCCACACAGACCTGAACATGCAGAATCTGCACAGGACCCAGGCCGCTCCACCCTGGGATTGATCTCGTGACCTTCTCTAGAAGGCTCCACCGAGCCAACCTTTGGGTCTATTTTAAGTATTCATCTTAAACATTAACCACATTGCGAGAGTTTATGTACAGTATTACGTACATAATGTTATGTTATGTCAGTGCTTAGATTTTCTGTAATTTTTCCGTACAATTTTAGTGCAGTAACTTGCATAGAATTCTAACAAACCTACAAAACCACAAATAGCCCAAATCCCTTTAGAAAGAAATGTACTGTACCCTATAAGAAATACACTATCCTGACCCCCTTTCACATATGATGACATTTACACAAGTGGAACGAGCAAAGACTCTGATGATTTTATTATATTCTATTTTATTCCCACACCCAGAATGTGCATGTAGTTCTCTAATGTTAAATTTCAGATATTTACTTGTATTTAATGTGCTTTTTTGTTTACTGTGGCTTGCTAAGTGCCGACTTTTAATGACCTCGTGCAATACATATTATCACAGAAGATCCCAGGCCTCATTAAGTGCTATTGTGTTCGAGATTAATGAATGAACACTAAAGTGTTTTGTCCTGTGAGCGAACAGTACAGAGATGATGAATGCTGTAGACATTAGAGCTCAGCAAGTAGCTCAACACATAAATCAAGACATCTGCAGGGAGAAAAAGTTTGTAAACCATTTAAGTTACCTGGTTAAGTTAAGTTAAGTTATCCATTATTTACTCATAAAATGGTCAGATCTCCCTGGAACTATGGCCCAGGAGCAAAACTAATGTGTATAATGTTTTACTTACTATAGTGTATAAGCATTTCTTCATTGGGTTCTGGGTTCTTAAAAAGGTTCTTAAGATTGCTAGGTCCTTGAAACATTAAAAAAAAATTCTGTATTCATGTATTCAATGGATGCAAGATTATTTCCTCAACCTAACTTCCGAAAACGCGCCGACAAACGTTCTTGTGTTTTAGATAAAGTTTATGGGTTTCTACAAAATTACTGGGTCCCAAGAAGGACAGTATTGAAGTTCCAAGATTCCTCAAGAAAGCTTCTGAAAAGTTGATGAATTGGTTGTTGAATTTGAAGTTGCTACCATACCACCAACACGTGAGATTACTTGTAAGAGTCTCTTGCTTCTCTTGCAAAAAAAAACAGAGACAGGAGACTCTGTCGAATTAGAAAATAAATCCGTGTGAATGCACTGTGACTTGGGCCTTCATCAGGATCTGTTCCTCCATTTCCTAAGGTCTGATTTTGTCTATTCTCTTCCCTGCTGTCCCCTTCTCACTTTTTCAGATATGATAGTACTGATAGCCTCGGTCGCCGTGGTTTCGGCCGGTAGCCAGGGCAACATCTTTGCTGCGTCAGCACTGAGGAGCCTGCGCTTCTTGCAAATCCTGCGCATGGTGCGCATGGACCGGCGTGGAGGAACCTGGAAACTCCTTGGATCTGTAGTTTATGCACACAGTAAGGTATGCTGTAAGGGACTGTGGTAGCCTAGCGGTTAAGATACTAGACTCTGGACCAGAAGGTCCAGGGTTCAAATCCCACCTCTGCCAAGCTGCCACAGTTGGGTCCTTGAGTAATTTGATTGTAAGTCGCTCGGGATAAGGGCGTCTGCTAAATGCTGGAAATGTATGCTGGGATCTGTAGCTTTTTTCACGTAGTAGCATTTTGTACATTTATGTGATGAACAAACACTAAACACAACAATAAACACAGATGTAAATGGGATTACATGTCCAACAATGTGAAGTTTACACAAATGCTAAAGGATTTACAATCCCAAATCAGAAAACACAGGGGCTTGCACATTTACTTAAATTTTTATTTAATTGCAGACATGATGAAATCCAGGACCTTTTCTTTCTCTGGTTAATTTAATTTCATTTGTTTATGTACGTTCATTCCTGCATTTCGGACCTGCATCACATTCTAAAAAGAGTTGTCAACGGGTGACTGTAGTCATGATTTGGTACAGTAGCAGTATCCACACAAGGCTTACAGGGGCAGATCATCTCTAGTTTGTCACCAGTTGCACAACAAAATTATTGAAATGGGTAAAAACAGTGTTCCTCGGAGAAAGATTGTATGGGTTTGCCATATTTCTCCCTCTACAGTGCATAATGTTATAAAACGATTCAAGAAATCTGGGGGAATCTGAAAACCATGATCTCCAATCCCTCAGACCGCAGTGCATCAGGAACCATCATTCATCAGTAGCTGCTTTATTTGATCAAATCTTTATCAAGCTCTACAATACAGAGTTACATTCACAAAGTATGCGGGATAGACGGATTTCCACGGCGTATAAAAAGAATGATAATAATGTATATTAACTATAAAAAAGGAGAAAAAGGGAGAAAAAGCCATAAATAAGCAAAATAACTAAAAAGGAAATAAAGTGCGCAGCTGTTTCGCGTGCATTGGAACAACAACCTCCCCAGCTTGCCGGGGTGCGAATGAATCGTGAAAAACGCCAAAGCGCCAGGGGACAGACGTGCAGCGAGCACAATAAAGGGCTGAATTGGGACGTCTCCCAAATCACGTTAAAGTGCGAATGAATCGCGAGAGGCGCCGTAGCGCCAGGGGGCGAGCGTAAGCTTGAACGTGCAAGTAGCATGAAGAAGCCATGCCGGGGCGCGTCTCGTTTAGAGCGAGCTGCCGGCTAGAGTGAGGCTCGAAGGGTGCCGAGTACGGAACGTGAGATGAGGCGCTACGGGAACCCTCAATGTGTCCCTAAAACGCTAGTTACCCCAGAGGTTTCCTTCCTACACGTCCCTCGGCACTACAAGCCCCAGGATGTAACCGACTAACTGTAAACGTTTAGCAACGAATAGCGCAGTGAACGGCAGGACAATCGGACGTGGTGCGTCAAGGTGCGCGAATCAAATCAGACGACCTTAAGCCGCACTTAAGTATGGAGAAAGGCAGGTGCTCGTCATCAGGTCGTAAATCAAGTACCGGTTATAAACCGCCTCCCCGTTTGCTCTGTAACGGCGAGTACAATAGAGCGCACCGGGTCGTAAGGTAGAAACCCTAACAATCATTGGTATCATCAGTGCCAAAATGTGCTGTGAGAAGGAATAGAAACATTGCAAAGTAGTAAATGCTTTACTATTGGAATGTGTTGCAGGTCTGAAATGATGGATTTTTTTAGCTTATTAACAAAAGCAATAAAGTTGATCAGAAAAAAATGAAATATTTCGGGTCGATACTGTCTGCAATTAAATGTAAGTAAAGTTAGAACCACTGCTGTTTTGTTGTTGCTTTATGCTTCCCCAACCTTTTCTGATTTGGGGTAGTAATGTACACACATAGCAAAGTAGCCTGGGGTTTGTAGTTTTTCATTGTGCGCTGGATGAGTATGCCAAGTGTGACTGGTCTGGCACTGACTTCTGGGTCAGCATTACTGGACTGATAATCTAGCCTCCCATCATGGGGACCCAGGTTCGAGTCCTTACTGTGCCTTACGGCCACATGAGGCATCACATGTCGATACGATTAACTGTGTCTAAGGAAAAGGGGATCAGATCTCATTACTTGAGTAGCACCCACAGCCAGCCCTGTGACGCACTGGCCCTTTAGGCATCGAAAAAGCAGCAGAATTAACACTTTTGTTGCTTTGTCACACTTGCTAGGAACTCGTGACTGCTTGGTACATCGGCTTCCTGGTGCTCATCTTTGCCTCCTTCCTGGTCTACCTTGTGGAGAAGGACTTCAATAAAGAGTTCTCCACATATGCTGATGCTCTCTGGTGGGGCACGGTAAGTGAGCATCGCACATACCCTCTGAAAAAAAGGTTACAGAAATGGCAGTTTTACATGATCAGTCACACTTTGCATTGCTTTGAGAAACAGTCTTGGTCTGGCTTTCAGTGGACACAGAGATTTGAGGCCATCCATCGTAGAGCAGTTAGCAATTTTGCTATGACTCAGCGTTTTAGCTTAAACTTGATTACGTCAAGTTTAATCATCTATGTAATTCAACTTTAAAATTAATAGTGGAGACAAAATCAAGTTGTGTGCATGTGCGTGTGTGTGTGTGTGTGTGTGTGTGTGTGTGTGTGTGTGTGTGTGTGTGTGTGTACAAAAAGTTTTATTGCATCGTGGAGGTCGTTTGGTGAGGAATCTTGCTCAGGTCTACATGTGACAAATGTGCGTTATTTTCTCCCTATTTATACACCCTTTTTGCCTCGGGTATTAGCGAAGTCTCGTGGTTGCTCCTAGCGGTCAGCGCCCCGTGTCTGAACCCCTGTTTTTTGTTTGTTTTGTATTTTAGTTCATTGCGGTTTCTTTCCGTGTTTGCCTTTGTTTGTCATGCCCCGTCCTCGCTCCGTTTTTTTGTTCCTGGACCTTGTCTTTTCATGTGCCATGCCTGGGACCCTTTATACCTCGTTATGGCCTGCTTTTGTCAATAAACCCCTGCCTGCACTGCATACCACATTTGCCACCGCTTCTCCTCTACCAAGCGTGACAGAATAGGAATCAGTGTAGAGGTGTTCGGGGGCTATTCGAATAACGCTTTTAGAATATTACACATACGTTTTTTACATTTCTTGTTTTTAAATTCAGCTTGACGTGATAATAACATGATTTAATTTGACGTTGGCCTTTAAACTCGAAAACGTCGCAAAACTAAAGTTACACATGTTGGATACTGATCAGAGACTACTGTTTTTTTTAGAATTAAAAAAAATGCATATTTCATTAAAAAGCAAACCTGGACTCAGTTCTACCTCCTAGCCAGGTTGCTTAGTGTATAACGAGCCTTCGGGTGATTACTTTTGTGATGAATATTGACACTCCATGCTTATTGCTTTCATATCATATCGCTTCTGTCGTGTTTGTAAAATGACCAACATTTTCCAAGTGATCATAATGATCCCAAATGGCAGGGATGGTTTTTTTTTTTTTCTGGCTGCGCATGAACACTTTTAATGAGAATAAATGAGAGGAGGAAGTGTGTCGATCAATAGGTCACCATCACACAGAGGGAGAGGTTACTCCATCAATACTAATCATTCTGTTGTTTAGACAGGAAGAAAAACACAAAGAGTGACAGGTTGGGGGGGGGGTGGGGGGGGTTGTAGAGTTGAAGGGTCTTGGAGGAAGAGAAACAGAAAAGGCTTGCATTTAAAGGAAAACTCACTCCAACCATCACCCCCCCTCCCACCCCCTTACATACACACACACACACACACACACACACACACACACCACACACACCACACACACACACCCACACATATACTAGGAGTATAATACGATTTTACAGAGCATGCCAAAATTGCAATCCTGAAATCAAAGTTTTATTGTTCCATTAGTAAATGTCTTTGCTGTCACCAAATGCTGAGTAACTGTCTTGTCTCTCACAACTTAAACCAGACAGAATGAAACACTACGTGCAGTAATTGCTCGCTCTGTTTCACGAAAGGGAGCAAAACAATCAGGTACATAGCATGTAGCTTATTTTATGTGTGCGCTAGCTAGCACAATAGCCTATTACCTCAATTTGCAAAGCTCATCTGGTTTGTTTTGATAGCTGGCAGATCATAACTGCTGTTTCTTTAAGACTTACTAACACTTGAGCTGGATTACCTATTGTGCTAGGTAGCTACTTTACTTACTATACATATGACAGGCTATCCAGCCACCTGAAGTTGTTTTGCCTCTTTCCTTCACAGTATTTAACGTGTGTAGCTTCAATTCTGTCTTTAAAGCTGAACATCGTTTTAAAATGAAATGCTTGGGTTTTTTGAGGGTGCAGCAAACTTTGTACAGTATTGCTACAGATCAAGACCAATTCAAAACGCTACCGCAGACGCTAAAATCGAGACCAGAGACCTGAGACTGGACTCGGTACTCCAGAGACTTGCATGAAGCTAATGAACTTTTCTCATGTTCATAAAACGCTTTACACATGAATTCTGCCATTAGAAGCTGATTTACTACCCTCACAGGACTTGTGTTTTCAAAAGAGTCTGAGTAATAACTCTTCACCGGGACGAGCAAGTGAAGGATCTGAGTCTAGTCTCTGCTCTGATGCATCAACTAAACAGACACAACGAAACTTGAAGCAAATGTGATGTTTAAAGCAAAGTCAACAAGCAACTGGTACCTCGCAATATGAATAGCATGTAGGTTGGCTTGCCCAACTACCTAATTTAGCCAACCTTGCTAGCTTAGATTTTATAGCTTACCGGTGTCATTGCTTTAAAACTTCTTAAACTTCAGATGGATTAGCTAATATTCTTGCTCATTAGCATTCTTGCTATAAATAAAATCTACAGGCTAACCAGTTATCTGATGCTCTTCCTCTAAACACAGTATGTAATGTGTGTAGCTTCAGTTTTTTCTTTAGACTAATTGCAATTCTACAACAAAAGGCTCACTTTATAAAGGTGGATTAGACCTGATTTACATTAACATTTAAGTCATTTTGCCGACGCCCTTATCCAGAGCAACTTACAATAGTTTTACAATTCAAGCAATTGTGGGTTAAGGGCCTTGCTCAGGGCTGTTCCAGAGGTGGGATTTGAACCCTGGACCTTCTTTGACCTTGCAGGTCAGCACATATACTCTGATAGTTGTAGTATGGGGTTACTTTTGTACAACATAATAATGATAACTAAGATTGAAAAACCTCTACTAAAACCTCAAGACTGAACGTAGACGTGGACTAGAGACTCAAGACTCACAAATTAGAAATTCAAGACTTAGAGCCTCAAGACTCGAGACTACTACGTAAATACAAGACTACAAGACTGCAAGACCCGCATGTAAATACACTGCTTACAAAATTAAGAGAATGTTTCATACTTTTCGTGAGGAGTATATTTTGATTTCTGATTCAACCTTGTTTAAATTGTTAGGGTTCCTACCTTTCGCCCCGGAGCGTTCCGCCGTCCTCGCCGTTTGCCGTTACAGAGCAATCGGTGAAGTGGTTTATATCTGGTGCCTATTTTAGGTCCTGATTACGAACATCTGCTTTCCCCGTTACTTAAGTGCAGATTCTAGCGCTGTTCGTGGCCATGTCCTCACACTCATTCCATCTGCGCACACGACCACAGACGCGCACATGCCGTTATGGACAGCTGGTTACGCCCCGGGGCTTACAGTACCGACGGACGCGTACGGGGGAAACCCCCGTGGTATTTTTTTATTTTTTAGGGACACATTGAGGGTTTCCCTGTCTGTACTCGTGCTCTTCTCGCACGCCTGAGCTCACGCTCTTTTCGTCCTCGGCACCTATCGAGTCTCATTCCGCCGACTGCGTGCTCTGATTGAGACGCTCTGGCATTCCAGAGTCCCTCTTTGCCTTACGATTTGGGAGACATCCCAAATCAGTGCTTTATCGTGCCCTTTTGCGCTACGGCGTCTATCGCGATCTGTTCACGCGTTTATTTATATATATTAATATATTATTTCCCCATTATTAATATACGCAGTGGGATTTCTCGGTCCCGGCATCCTTGGGTCCTACCACATATCATAACATAAAATGCAGCACGTTTAATCTAGAGATTACATAACTTTTACTGGATAAGATTAAAAGGGCATAGTTACCAAAAGTATTTAGTTACTATCTCCATAAATATGTATGTGATGTCCCCTTATAGATCACTCTCACCACCATCGGCTATGGTGATAAAACTCCCAAGACCTGGACAGGACGTATGCTGTCTGCCGGCTTCGCTCTGCTCGGCATTTCCTTCTTTGCCTTGCCTGCGGTGAGAATCGAACTCTAGTCTCTCTGAAATCAAGATCTAAAGTTTCTTATGCTCTATCTGAGTTTTCTTCTTGCTGTAATCTTCTTCGCAGGGAATCCTGGGTTCAGGTTTTGCTCTGAAGGTTCAGGAGCAGCACAGACAGAAGCATTTTGAGAAGAGAAGGAATCCCGCAGCCTGCCTCATCCAGGTGAAAAAATAATCCCAAATAATAAATGTGTTCTCTCTCTGCTTTCTGTAGTGTAGTTTTTGCACTATCATTGTATTGTGGTATTACAATGTGATTTGGTGCTGGTTTGAAAATCTAACTTGTTTTGGGTGTGAATTGTCTGATTCTGGTTTAATACTGAGCTATGATGGTGTCACAGTTTTAGTGGTCAAATTATTCTCCTCATAAGAAACGTAAAATTGGTGACTGTACTAAAACATACATTTAATAAATTGAAATATGTGTTTTGTTTTATTAGTTTTAACAACATTTGTTCCTAAAGCAATAGCTTTATATGTCTGTGTGTTACACACTGCTTGGCCTGAGGGCGTTGCCAGGACTCGAACCCGGGTCCCCGTGTTGGTGGCTTGGTGCCATAGACTTATGCATCGCTCAAGTGTTTACTGTATAGTGTTGTATGACTTTGCCGTGTTTAACCTAGCGCACAAAACCAGTTTATGTCTGTGTGGCGTTACTGAATTGACTTTCAGCTCTAGGAGAAAGTATCGATTTGATTCTGTCTCTGGCTGCCGGCCAATCAAAGACCAACCGGGAGCTATAAAAGTAAAGAATTAATATGTTATTAGTGTGTGCATGGTCCAGAAATAGAAAGCTGTGACAGTATTTTTCTGCCATTGAAAATTGATTACAGTCCATTAATCTTTAATTGCAAGGCTGAAAAACGAAAGCCATTACAGGGCACTCATGTAATGCAAAGGCCCCACTATGTCAAGTCCCAGCAGTATTTTCCACCGATCCACCGTAGGGAACACAGTCACACACTAATGACCACTTTAGAGACACCAATTACCCTAACATGCATGTCTTTGGACTGCGGGAGCAAGCCGGAGTACCCAGAGTAAACCCACACAGACAAAGGGAGGACATGCAGACTCCACACAGAAAGGACCCAGGCCACTGGCTCTTGAACCCGGAACCTTCTTGCTGTGAGGCAGCATCACTACCCACCGAGCCACCGTGCTGCCAACGATGATGATGATATATGTAAGAAATTAGAATACTGGAAGGAAAGGATTATTGTTTATTGGGGAAAACTGTCAAATTTGATAGGAAGCTCTAGTAAACCTGTTAGGCTGATTCAAGCCTGGATACAAGATGAGATACAGTTGGACATGAAGGCATACAGGTTCTGTACAGGGCCTGTACACTCACAAGTTGCTGAAGCTGGTGTCCCAGTTGGTCCAATAAATGTTTTATTGTCCAGAAATCCGATGACCGGACACAGTTTGAGTGTGTCAAAGATGGTATGTCAAGCACTCATTGATCTCTCACCCAGAGATTCACTACACCTCTGAGAGCCTTTTTATAGGGCAGCAGAAGAAAGACTTTTGCACACTCTTGTGGCAAGACCTAGTGTCCAATCGGACCGCACCTGTAATCATTTAAATATCTGAGTCAGGCAGAACTGCATGCAGAGTTATGCAGCAATAAGACATTTCTATCTTGGCACTTTATTTTTTTCTGTCATTGAGTGCATTGTGGTAAATAATAATCGTAGCTCCCGTGGTTTGGTCATATAAAACAGTCGCTGAAAGAACCGTAGCTCCTAAGAACCTGGGTTTGAACTCCAGGCATGGCACCACACATGTAGTGTAAAGATTGATGACACAGAATGGACTGGCATCCCATCCAGGGAACACTTTCTCCTGCTCCAGCCCAGAGAGACTGAACGATAAAAAGATTGGCCTTAGATGAATGTGATCATGTGTGGTTTTGTTTGCGATACGTGTCTGTTGATGTGTATATGGTTGTGTACAGTATATGTTTGAGTGTAACGACCCCATATCTCCTCATGGTTCGGAATCAGGCAGCGTGGCGTTACTACTCCACCGATGATAGCCATCCTTACCTCGAGGCCACGTGGCATCACTATGAATCCGCCCTCCCTGTGCACAGGCATGTATGGATGCCTGCTCAGACCGAAAAAACCTTAACCATGCTCTTGACTAACCTCGAGTTTCTTCTTTGTTTTCCCCCTTTTCCTACGGCCCCGGTGCTGTCATTTCCCCTGTCCTTCGGTCCCTCTTTCTTTTTCTTGTTTTTATGTGTGTGTGTTTTTTGCATGCAGTGTGTTTGGCGTAGCTATGCGGCTGATGAGAACTCGGTTTCCATTGCTACCTGGAAGCCGCATTTGAAGGCGTTGCATACCTGCAGTCCTACAAAGTAGGTATAAACCTCTGGCAGCTGCTCTTGTATGTGCTGCATGCACCTGTCAACGTCAGCCTTTTCCTTTAGCATTTATTTTCAAATGTTAGCTGAGCTCTGTGTCTCCCCCCCCCCTTGGTTTAAAAGTATCCTTTCTGTAGACCTTCATGAGAGTAATTGGTGCCAAAATGGCCAAAATACAAGCATCACTCAGGCTCTTTGGCTGATGGCGTCAGCAGAGATTAGAGATAAAAACAGGGGGGTTAAAATAAGATGCTGTGGACACGCAAGTCCATACGCGGCTGCACAGGTGAGTCATGTTGGGTTGATTGCATATTAAACGCACCTATCAGCTATGAAAACAGATCTGACGCTTTGATAGGTGAGATTTCAAAGCGGCATGCGGCAACTAATGGAGTCCAAAAGAGCCCAAATAGGGGTGTGGTGAAGGTGCATCAGATATTTTTTTATTTCAAGAGGAACACTTGACCATGGCAGTGTATGTGACTGTGGGTAAGTCACTGGAGGGGGTTTAAGAACTGCCAACAATTGTCTCACTTGCAAGTTGCTATGGAAACATCTGCCCAAATGGCAATATAGAGCACTGGGCAAAAGTTTTAGGCCACCATTAGATTGGTTAGCCCATTGATTTTGCACTTGTAAAATGTCCACATAGGCGCTTCCCATTTTTACGGTGGTCCGGTTCATTCCTTTGTCGAACCCAGAAATACACATAAATCCACATTCAGCCAAAACCATCCACTAAATGTACAATTTTGCTACTTTTCAGCATGTTTCCATGCTAAATGAGAAAATCAGGAGTGTGTGAGGTAAGGAGCGACGTGGTGGGAGTTAGTAAACAGTTGGGCTAGTGTGTAACTCTACAGCAAAGGCAGGGTTGTAGCGTTCAACACAGGGCCTCAGCACTCCCAAACAGAACGCACTTTTACGCACTTTTACTTGTGGCAAGACCAGTGTCTAATCAGACCACATGTGTAACCATTTATATATCTGCCTGAGACAGAACTGCATGTGAAGTTTCTTTCTATCATTGTGTGTTTTTAATGTAGTAAAGCATAACCTTAGCTTTTATGGTTTGGACAGAAAAAGAAGCTGCTGGAAGAACAGTAGCTCCTAAACACCTGGGTTTGAACCCCCGGCCTCTAGCCTGGATACAAGATGAGATGCAGTTGGACTTGCTGTACACTCACAGGTTGCTGAAGCTGGTATCCCATAAATGCTTTATTGGCGAGAAATCTGGCGACCGGAAACAGTTTGAGTGTGTCGAAGATGGCATGTCAAGCAGTCTCTCACCAAGAGGGGCACTACTTAAAAGCAGCTTCTGCGATCCTTTTTATAGGGCAGCAGGAGAAACACTTTCACACAATCTTGTGGCAAGACCTAGTGTCTATTCGGACTACACCTGTAATCATTCATGGTTTGGTCATAAAAGCCAGCTGCTGGAAGAACTGCAGCTCCTAAGCACCTGGGTATGAACCCTGAGCTTGACACGTGAACCCATCCAGAGAACACTTTCTCCTGCTCAAGACCCTCAGCATAAACAGCAGGAATATACAAATTTGAATTATTATTATTAATTGTTTTTTTTCTACTACTAATTTTAATTTTATTAATAGTTTGTTATTAAATTAATTTTCCTATAATTTAATATACATTTAGTATTTGTTTAATTAACATCTAGGCCGCCCATGGAGGTCGGGTCCCCT
>JAUZST010007166.1:0-14361 GCA_034779995.1 Parotocinclus haroldoi | reverse complement strand
CACACACACACACACACACACACACACACACACTCACACACTCACACACTCACACACTCACACACTCACACACACACTATATATATATATATATCATTTAATTAATTGATTTGCATTTTTTAATAATATTATTCTTTTTCTTATAAATAACAAGAAACGTTTCTTGAACATTTTATCTATTACCTCAGCTGCAATTTTTTATATTAATTTTATTGAAAATAAAATAATTTGCACATCTATTGTTATTGATTTATTTCTGCATAGATAATCCAGCATTTTTATTCTTAAATATGAAATAAATGTAGATTTAGATTTGATTATAATGATGTATTTGTATTTTAATTTCTTATTAATTCCATACATGTCAAATGTATTTTTATTTTGTGATTAACTATATTAACTAGTGACTATATATATATATATATATATGTATTAATTCAATTTATTTTATTTATATTTATTAATTTTATTTATATTCATCCAGAATCTTAATAACTATTTATAGACGATCTTTTTTTACCGTATATTTAGTTTACTTCTTATTTATTTCTTAAGAAATAATTCAACACGTCAATGTTATGTTATTTATTTCCGCTTCCTAAAAACTAAGCACGTTTTATTTTTTTTAATCTAATTTAGTATTATTATTTATTCCCGACTATGAAATAAATCAAAGAATAAAAATAGATTATAATTATTATAATAATTACTTTCATTCTTTCACTTTCATTTCATCCGTGTTTTTTTTTTATTGACTTATTCCATTATTAGAATTCTATTCGTGTGATTTAATTTCTACATAAAACAAATTAAATTGAAATGAAATGATACTTACAGTAAGCAGAGCGAGTAACGCCATCATTACTCCCAGCATCACGTACAGGTTCGAGATTAAACCCCCCGCCCATAACGGACCCAGGATGGTGGCCAGACCTCCTACAGAGCGCCGGATCCCCTGGCTGAAACCTGAACACACACACACACACACACAGACACACACACACACAGACACACACACACACACACACACACACACACTCACCATATATAAAACTGGTCTATATTTGAGGAAAGGGTTTCTTCTGACCCCATTATTATCGTTGATTTGACCTAAATGAAAGGTTTTGATTCCAACTACAGAGTTAAAAAATATGTAATACGTCCAGTTTTTCCCAAATAAAGATTCTAAAGTCAAAAATCACTGGTAATAGGAAGTTCTGAAGCAGCAATAGCACATTACTTATTAGTAATTAATTAGATGGATCGTCCTGTACTTAGTACGCATATAAAGGCACTTAAAATATTACAATGTATTTTAATTTAAAATGGTAAGATATTTTATAATATATAGCCGTTTTATAATATACATTATTAACCCCCTGTATTATTTTTATACATTTATTTCTTATCTGTAAGAGTTCACACTTTATAAACCTTGTGTTTTGGTTTGCCTAAAGTGTCCCTGTGTCATTTATTTCATTTTTCATTATAATTTCAATTCCATTATAGGGAATTTCACACAGAATTCAGTAAATAAATAAATAAATAAATCCCCCACCCCTCGTTTATTTTATTAGACTGTATATATATATATATATATATATATATAAATCGCTGTATCTCTCTTATTTTTACTTTTATATGCGGTTTTCAATTTGTTCATAAAAATCCATTACTCAAAATAAAACTATTAATTTATCATTAATTGACCCATTATTTATTGTTAATTGATTTTATGGATTGTCCTGTACTTTGTTATTTTATCATTTATTATTGTTTCATACGAAATTTGAAATATCTTTAAACATTTTTTTTGTGAATTGTACTTGATCATTTCATATTATTTTATTATTTATTATTGCTATTATTGTTTGGTTTTTATTACGACGTTACGATCATTTTACAGAATTATGATTCATTCTTGCTGATTTCTTTTTCTTCAGTACTTTTAACCAGTAATGATTAATCTTATTTATTCCTCTTTTTTTTTTTTATTTCGACATTCTATAATTAAGCTTTTGGTCATATTTAAACTTTTTTTTCACCATCATTTTGATCACAAATACATGTTTAGTGTTTACAATCCCTCCTTTCTGTTAAAAAAAAAAAAAAGTTTAAAAAATATAATATGATATGTTCTTTAAAAGGCCCAAACGGAGCGAGCCTAGGGCGACAGTGGCAAGGAAAAACTCCCTGAATAAAGAAGGAAGAAACCTTGGGAGGAACCAAGTCTCAAAAAGGGGGACCCATCCTGCTTGGACGGCCCAGATGTTACCTATCGCCTATGAATAATAGTAAGTGCTATTTAGCATGTTCTCACCCTGAGTTTTCTCGGCTGTGACTTTGGAGAAGAGCGAGACCTGAGCGACGGCGATGAAGGGCAAACCCAAAACCTGCAGGAACACCCCGATGACGAACTCTGTGAGCTGCCATGAGAAGCCCCCTACGAGAAGAGAATCCGTATCAGAACATCTCCTCCATCACCAAAAGTGGGTGGAGGTCTGAACCTAGAGGAACGAGGTAGGGCTCCTGATTTAAGAGGCGTAAGCAGTGCCGCCTGAAGGCCCCTAAACCCCTAAAACGCTCCCGTGATGAACCGTTTTAAGAAAGCCCCTCTAAAGCGAGTTAAAGCGAACCGCAGTACAGACGGTGAGGAAACTTCACCCTGAGGGTCAGTGAGGAAGATGAGGCACCAGACGCAGGAGACGTTGGCCACGAGCAGACCGATGGACAGCACCACCCGCTCCTCCACCCTCCGGCTGATCCAGCGTACGAACAGGAATCCGGCGATCACCTCCACCCCGCACAAGCAGTACATCACACTGTTCTCCAGCTCGCCGAAATTAAAGTAACGCTGCGTCATGGGGGTCACCATGGTCTGTACGGAGGCACAGGCACACACACACACACACACACACAGAGACAGGAGCTACGCTTTACATGAAAGCAATTTTGCGTTATTGTATTATTGTGCAATTCCTAACATGACCTGTAGGGGGCATATATATATATATATAAAATTAATTAATTAATATTACATAATAATGATTCTTATTATTATTTAATACTCATTTTTATTATTCTTTTTTAGTTGGTCAATTTCTGATCAAAATAATAATATAAAAATAAATGTTACGTAATAATGTTATTATAATTTTATAATTATAATATAATTTATTGCTAATATCACTTTATTTCACTTTCCGGGCTTAAAAAATAAAAAGAACACAAAATTACTGGAGAACAAACGTGAATGCTTATTTTATTTTTGTTTAAAGAGTGAAAATTTAAAAAAAAATTTAAATTTTTCAACTGGTGTTATTATTCTATTTTCACACAGAAACAATAATAATATAATACAGTGTTATGATTTTTTTTTAAATGCATCCCTACTGCACTTATCTGGATTTTCTGAACTACAGAAGAATTCATGTTTTAAAACTGTACTGCTTTCTTAGCTGGATTTCTTTAACAATAATATAATAATAAAACGTCGTTTATATTTTCTTTTCATCTCCCTGGCTTTAAAAACATATTTACAAAAATCCAACATTATTTACTGGTAGAACAAATGTTTTTAACAAAAGCGAATTCTTATTTCTGACTTAGACTTGGTTTTTCTTCAGGAATAATTCTATAATAAAAATAAAACAGTTCTCTGGATTATTTATTTAAAAATAATCTGCACAAAATGCATCATTTCCTAAATTCAAACAGAGGGTTTTTGGACCTCCAGCGCTGTCTGGTTGAACAGTGTGATGAACTGGGCGCTGAGCAAAACCACCACCTCCTCCCTCAGAAACTCTGCAACACAAACAGCAAAGGCTTTGCTTATAACGACGAACACACAATAAACCTGAACTTCTTCTTCTAGTAAAAGATCTTCTCAAGTCCGAGATCCAGATCCAGTTCCCTTTTACAGAATCTCTCATCAGCTCTGCTCTTTAGCGCCCCCTACCCGTTTTCTATCATGGTGGCAGAAGCTTGTTTTTGTGATCAATAAACCGTTTTTGAATATTATGGATCACCGTCCTGCTGAAAGGTCAAAAGGTCACCCATGTTTAGTTTCGTTTAGTTTAGTCCATTTTCTCTTTCCAAAGTTTTATACCTAGAAAAGCTCGGGACGTGATTCCAAAACATTAGAAAACATACAGCAGAGAGTAAACAAAAGAGTGTCTGAACTCTAAGCTCTGTTCAGTAAAGAGATAAGATAAGCTGGCACACGGGACACGCCCAAGCAAGACAGAAACATAACGCCAGGCAAAAGGATCACCACCTTTAAATACAGAAAGGTTAACTTTTAATAAAACGCATTTTTTTCATAAATCCTCATGCCATGCCTATGGGTGCCCCTTATTAGTGCCAGCCTCTGGCCTGCCCTACCCACTTAGTACATGTTAAAAGTCTCGTGTCACGTGACATCAAAGGGAACCCTGCTCCTAAGCTATTTAGAAAAGCTAGTAATAAGTAACCAGCTAAAATAGTACAGCTTTTACAAAACATGTGACTAAATGAGGCTAAATATTTTTGCTAAACTGAACCAAACCAAAACGAACGATAATTACTTACAAAATGTGACTGAAATTCATACAGATTGGAGGTAAAGTCATTTTCCGTTTGTCTCTTTTTTTGTACATTTTCTTATCAATTTTTAGAAAATTTCGTATGGAACACCGTTTTGTTTTTTTACATTTTTATTCACCTTTATTTTTTCTTTTTTTCCCTCCTTTTCATGCTTTTTTCTCTTCTTTTATTTGCCTCCTTTCACCTTTTTTTTCCTTTAAATTGTTCATGTATTGTTTTCTTTTTCTTTATTTGTTACTTTTCGGGATTTTTTTCCCCTTTTCTTGTTTCTATATTTTTCCATATTTTTATGTTATTTTTCCAAAATGAATTTTTGGAAAAACTTTTTTTTTTTTTCAGACCTAAGATTTTTTTTCTTTTTTTTTTTTTGCTTTAATCAGTTGCTATGGCGA
Source organism: Parotocinclus haroldoi (assembly GCA_034779995.1). Lineage (NCBI taxonomy): Eukaryota > Metazoa > Chordata > Actinopteri > Siluriformes > Loricariidae > Parotocinclus > Parotocinclus haroldoi. The sequence goes on along the minus strand of JAUZST010007166.1, from coordinate 9,385 downwards.
CTTTAAAGCCATGAATAATCAATTTAGGGAATTTCTGACTGATAACATTTCAGGAAACCAGTTTTAGCACGACAGCGATATCACACACACATGCATGCACACACACACACACACACACGCACGCACACGCGCACACACACGCACGCACACGCGCACACACACACACACACACACACACACACACACACACACACACACACACACCTCGATTTGCGCTGAAGTTTTTGAACGGGCTGGGCTGGGTTTCCTGACACGGAGGAGGAGGAGGAGGAGGAGGAGCGGGCAGGGTCGGGTTGGCATTGGCATCGACGAGGTCTTTGGAGGGCGAGGTACGGATCGTACCATACGACTCTGTGATGTCATCGGGTCGGACCAATGGCTTGTCTTCGTCATCCTGCTCGGACCCTTCGTTCCTCCCCTTCAGGTCCCAGTACATGAACAAGACGATCAGCTGTAGCAGCAGCCACAACACACACATAAAGAGCTGCGCACACACGCACACACACACACGCACACACACACACACACACACACACACACACACACACATTAAAAGACACGTCGTATCGTCACACATAAACAGAGCTGCGTTCTCTGTAAGTGTGTAAGTATGTGGTACAGGGCAGTCCGTATCCAACTAAAACCTAAATAAAAACAAGAATCCTGAGCCCAACGCCGCAGAGAGGGTGTACGAAAAAAGGAAAAAGCAGTCTAGAGGCGGTAAAACCTACTCGCCATCATCACTGAAACACACAGGGCAGACTGAGCTCAGTGAAGGGTGCTTGTTTTAGTTTTCGGATTTACCCCGGGCGCCGTGTATTTGTTCAGCACAAAAGGTCCGAGCTGGAAATCGCACAGTCTCAGGAAGATGTTGAAGGCGGGACCTGAGGGAAAGACTTACGGTTTACGGTTTCGTCTGCAGACGCCGCTCTGACGTCCATTCAATTAACAGAAATCCCTCAGATGAATAGAAAAGCAAACTGACCAATGAGGAGTCCGGCCTGACGACAGGCCATGACCACTGCAAACACAGTGGCTCGATCCTCAGGCGCCGTGATCCTCGTTAGAAAGCCGAAAATAGACGAACCTGCTCCAGTCCCGATTCCTGTAACAAATGTTTACAGAGGGAAGGAACGCCTTTATTGTCCTGATATTTTTGTTTACAATATGCCGCTGCAATCACCACTGTATCCCAACTGTATTGAGAGTTCTCTTAAAATAAGTGCATCTGGCAACCGAGTTACGCTCCGACGGTACGTTTTCCGTGCACGCGCAGACTGAGGAGCCCGACAGAAGCCGGCTTACTGGGTTCCTTCTCGTTCTCCAGCTCTCGTTATCGGGTTCCTTAATTCCTTTCTTAAGTTTCTAATTTTAACGTCCAACTTTATCCAAAAAAAAAAAAGTTTCTGATTTGCTCTCATCCATCTTCCTCCCAACCCTGCTCTCCTGATTTTGGACTCATAAACAAGACTCGGTCTGAGAGAGCCCTTTAGTTGCTTAGAAGTTACCCTGGGTTCCTCAGTGGCCTCAGCTATTACACGCCTCGCTCTTGGGGTGATCTTCATTAGTCGACCCCTCCTGGGTTTCTCCATTCGTACGCTATATGTCTGCCTGTGGATCGAGTCCCGACTCTTTAGAGATGGCTTTGTAACCTTTCCCCTCAGAAATCCTCCTTGTTACGATACGATGGCACCCTTCCACGGCCTAATATTTATGTTCCAGTCATTTAATTTAGTTGTTTAAATATTTTTAAATCCCATTCTCACCTGCAACCAAGCGACTGCAGATTAGCAGCCACTTAGAGAATCCCATAAAGTACATAAAATTACCTAAAACACAGAGAGAGAGAGAGAGAGAGATTATAACCCATAACACACTATTAAACCTATCATCTAGCCAAAACATCTCTTAATTAAGATCAATTATGCAATCTTAGCTCTATTTATAAATCCTTTAGCAAACTCTCTAACGTTTCCCTTTGGTTCTGATCTCTCTGACGGCTCAGTGGTCGACTAAGTGTTCTTACCCACTATTTCGAAGCAGTTGGAGAACAGGATGATGTTTTTGGTTCTGTTGGTTCTGTCGGACCAGAACCCGAATAAAGGTCCAGCTAACAATCCGCTCAGACTGAACGCAGACAGACTGAGTCCAAGGAAATACGGAGCGGCGTCCAGGGTCTGCAGGAAGTGCCATATGGTGGGTAAAATCACCGCTGCAGAGGCAAGAGGATTGATTATTGATCGATCGGTTTGTAAGAAGTTTTAATAAAAAAAAAAAACACACACACATCGGGTTCCAGATTAGATTCGTTTTTTTCACTAGATCCTGTCACATGGCTTGACTCGAGTCGGATTTGAGTCGCAAATTTAAGGTCTTGATCGACCAACCTTGACCCGCGACTTGAGACTCAGGAGTGAGACTGACGAATGGAAATGGCCTGATTTGTCCTAATTCAATTTGCATTTCTAGGTACCGAGGTGTTACACACGTTTCCTTATTCGTCTTTATTTCTTTGGAAACGTGATGAGGTGATTTCTGTTTCGACCTGGCAACCTATCAGATGGCACTAAGGTGCAAGAGGATCTTCCAAAAACAGGGTGACGTTAATATTCAGGGAATATTTCAATTAGGATTTTTTTTTTTTTAAGAACAGTGACATGAACGGTAGAATCAGCCAGAGAGAAGATTTGGGGGAATTCCAACATCAGCTAGAAGGATAACGTTAAGTTTAAGATGTTAGATTTGGTTTGAAAGCGGGCTTCAGGTTTAATCTAAAAGATATTTGATTCTCATGGCTCTACACTAAGGCTATGACCCAAATGGGTTTATAAATCCATAAATAAATCAATTAATTCGGACTCTTTCATATAATCAGTAGAATTCCCTATGACCGGAGACCTCTCTTACTCAGATTAACCAGATCAGATTTATTTTTAATTAATATAACTTTACTCCAATCAAGTGTCACAACTTACTCTGGTGAAATGAAAAAGCTTTTCTTTCACACAAAAGGACTATTTTAAGGTGTAAACATTATAAATGCACATTATGCACTTTATTAACATTATTTAATCCTGGTTTGTTTACGTTAATTAATGCACGATTTTCCTACAGCCCCTGTCTTTGTGTCTCTCCCGCTCACACTTCACTCCTCACACTTACGCTTATTGATCCATATTGATAAGAAATGTGAATATTGTCCTGTAACTATAGAAAATAGGAGATAAAAAAGGCAGAACTCAGAACTCTCACCATATTCCACTCCGCTTAGCAGGAAAATTAACCCGATCGTAACAAACGTCAGCTTTCTCTTCCGCCCATAATCCATGCCTGCTGTTCGATCCTGTTGAAGAACTTTAATAAATCCGATTTTAATCCATGTTAGACCTCCTCTAATTCTCTAGATCCGTCTCCGACTGTTACATATTACACCGCTAATACGATTACCCACCCGTATCCAGCTTAATCCCGCCTCGTACTCTGTGATTGGTTAATTTTTCTCGACTCTTGTTTGTGATTGGTCATTGCGCTTTAAACCGTTCGTTGTTTACAACGTGAGGTGATTTTATTCAGCTTTATGTCCATTCTAACTTGTATGTTTTTGTTACGTTTAACCCCTTTTAATCAGATCTGGGTCCCATAGGTCCAGCGCAGAGGGATGATCCCCCTGACCAGGCCTCCCTCAGTTAGGCACTAATTCAAGTTCAGAGTGTAAGGTTTTTGTGACTACAAACCTAAAACATTCTGACCTGGACAGGAAATGCAAGCCAAATTGTCAAAAGCACAGCAAAGTCGATCTTATTTAAGATTATTTAAGAAGGTTTCGCTGTAGTTCATGTTGTGTGCAAAGTGCAACGTCAAAAAAAAGTCTCTAAACAAAGTGCAGTCTTACGCATAGCCTCCCTGTTTGGCTCTGTGAGTGTTTGTGTGTTTAGAACCCTATGTTCTGTGTGTTTAGAACCCTATGTTCTGTGCGTATTTGTGTGTTTAGAACCCTATGTTCTGTGCGTATTTGTCATTGCTTCAGAGCTGGCCACTTTATTAGGTACACTTTGCTAGTACTTTTCTGCCCAGATCTGCCTTGATTCTACAGGGGTACGTATTCCCCAAAATCTTTACGAGTTCCATTTTTTAAAAGCTAATTATTTGAATGTATTTACCGTTTACTCCGTAACCATGGAAACAAGGCCAGTCACGTGAGAAGAGAAAAAACGTGAGTAATGTAATCATCATTTACTGTATATTCCTCCCAATTTGCCTTTATTTTACACACAGCAGTGAAACGTTTTTAATTATTATTATTATTATTTATAAGTATTTAAAGTGAATATGTGATGGATTGAAATTAGCAAATCCACACCTTTGTGGGTCAAAACTGTAACGCCAACGCATAAATGATCTATTATTTTAAAATGAATTCATTTATTGGCATTTTTAAATCCCGACACAGGCTCAGATTAAACTTTTTTAATGCAGATGTTCGTTCTTATATTTTTTTAAGCTGCTAAAGCTATGAATAAATGTGACACAAAACCGATCGATTGAACTGAACATTTATTTAAGACACTAATCCAGATCTGTTTGCACTCTGCCTTTCTTATAAATAAAAAAAAACAGCATGAAAAAGCGTAAACACAAACAAAGCTGCTCTATATTTGAATCTTTGAAGCTGATGCAGATTAATCCTCTCGGTTTATTGCCTGGACGATTAATCGCTCTGTCACTAGTTGCTTATCCAGGTCCATAACAGACCCCAGATTACCCCAGTTAGAAAAACAACAAACACTTAAAAACGACGCTTATTTTTCGTTGTTTTGTGTGGGAAATGTGTAAAAACGTGACTAAAACACTTGGGTAAAATCTGTCAGTTATAATCCACTAATCGATACGTTGTTGGATATTTGAACTATTACTAGGTTGCATGAGTGTGATAAATGTTCGGCTTATTGCGTTACCACGGTTCCTTCTGAGATGCGCATTCCTGTATCCAGAGAAACAATGGGACACACAGGTCCTCATTCAGGGCTCAAATATGTGGGAATTCTTCTCGAATAACCCCTAATCAGTCCGTCCTGTGACTCTCATTAAACCGTAAAGTATCGGCGTCTGAATGGAACGAATTCAGGAATAAAACAGGACAGCAAATGGACACAAACGAGCTCTGCTTATCAGGGACGTCCCTGGTAAAGATCTCGTCCTAAAGGCAGGTTATGTTGCTCTAGAATCTCGGGGTACTTTCCTGCATTAATGCTGCATCACAGAAGAGTAAATGACCTTTACCGAGGGTCCGGACCCCACCCCGTACCCTAATAGATCCTGGATTTTGGATTTGTTCCTCATAACAGTTTGGATTCTTTAAAAAAAATCTGTAATCCTGATGGGTCTGAGCACAATCCCCATTTCCATGGTGACGGTCCATCCTAGCTGCCTCTGAGCCCAGAGGAGTGGGCGGAGCTTTGTGGGCGTGGTTATAACAGGAGGCTTGTTATTGGTACAGTAAAGTTATAAGTGGTGTTTGTGAACGTAATAAAGGTTGGATAAAGTAACCCCTTACCCACGTGCTCCTATCAGATACCGATCAACGACGCTTCTGAGGGAGGGGAGCGAAATCACCCTAATTCCTCCAGATTTGGAAAGGTTTAATGATATTATGGTCTGTAGAGGGAGAAACGTGGACAGTAAATCCCTTCCGATCTTTATCAGAGGAACATCGTTTATAAGCGTTTGCTGATAAACTGGAGGGAGTTCCCCTGATCATCTGTACTCCTCAAACACTCCGCCTTTAATGGGTGCAGCTTTTGGACCGAATTATACTTAAAATGACATGATTATTTACTTCTTTTTATCTCATTACTAGTTTTTTTTTTTTTTTTTTTTTGGTGTTATAGCGCTGAGGTTCTTTTTGTTTATGTTACGTTTATTAACAAATGAAATGAAGCAACGAACGAGGGATGTTTCCATTTCCCACGAATAAAGTCCAAGGCTGCTTTAAACGTGTATAAAAGGTTTTATTTACATTCTCAGCACCCTGCACTTTACACTTCCCCCGTTTCTACGGGAACACAAAGCGTTCGGTCAGAACGCCAGCTTCTTCATCAGCAGGTAGACTCTGGAATCCACCTCGAACCCGTGCAGGTTGTTTGCGTCACCCTGCAGGCGCATCAGCAGGCCGCCGTACGACACGTACGCAGAACTGAAACAAAGGGAAGGAATGTTATTTATAAGGATATATATAAGGATTGGTATTTTAAGAAAAAAAAAAAAACACAGAATCAAAACAACTGAAGCTCACAGTCTGGTCGCCGCTTCTGTCGATGTTTCGTCTCCCTCGATCTTATAAACTTTACCGTACATGGCGTAATCGAACTGATCCGCCCTAGGGACCAAACACGCTTCGTTAATTAACACTCTGCATCTGGGAAATCGAGATCTGAAGTTACTAAACATCTGATCTGTACCTGGACGGCCGGTCGTCGGTCGGGTTGTACTCGCCGTCGTCTGGAGTCCCGTCTTCGTACAGCGTGCTGGCAATAACCAGTCTGAACTTATCTCCTGGAACCAACAAAAAAATAAATAAATAAAAAAGCAAAGCCGGTGATCAGTAGACGTTGTGCTCCGGCGTTCCGCCTGAATAACATAAATAACACGGCTCATCCCTCACCGAGATCCACGGGATAAATCTGAGTGTTAATGTCCAATATCAGGTCCATTTTAAACGACTCGCTCTCGCAGTGCAGCCGAGACACTGAGGAAAGAGAGAGGGAACACAACGAGACGTTAGCTTCGGATCCACGCCCGTAAGGGGTGCACACGGTCAGCAGTAATACTCAGGAAGGCCAGCGACAAAAACGTCTTAGTTACAGACCCCCGAGTGTGAAAGGCCGGGGCGACTTTACCTCTGTCAAACTTCTTCCCATCCGGATCGATATCTTTCACGTCGAAAATATCCTCGAACAGAATCCCAGCCATGGTTAAACAGCAGCGTCCCTACGACGATCCAAATCCTGCCAGAGACGCAGAGATAAAGCTTCGACTAAACTCTAAACGCCTTCAGGGTTTGGGTTATTTCTGCTGCTGACTGGAGCTCGAGAAGTGAAAAAGTTGGCAAAGGAGATGTTTTTTGCTGCATCACTAACACAGAAGTACAGACAGTAAAGGAGCTTCATTTAAATCCAAAACGATGTTTATTCTTTATATAATATATCGCTTATAGTTTGTGTTTGTTTATGCTTCGTACCTATATTTTATGTTCTCTTTTCTTTATTTAAAAACAGGTTCGATTTCTCTTTTAAACATGATTTGAACCCATTTTTGGACCTCTATTCTGATTTATTTCTTCTCTTTTTATGCTATTGTTTTCTGTACACTATTTAATTCTATATACATTTACCACGCCTTAAATAAAGGACCTGTGGACCTAAAGGTGCAGGGTTCAAATCCAAAATCAATCCCTGTACCAGTACTGAGTGCCTCTGGATAGGAGAACTTGTTAAATGTAAAGACAAGCTTCAGTATTCTTTGGATGATTGAGTGTAAACGTGGAGGGATATTATACTGGCTCTGGCAACCACGCCTAAAAACTTATACAATCTAACTTTTATTTATAACAAAAAAGAAAAAAAAAAAAAAAACAGACTTACCACCCGTTTAACAAACCTGGCAACCCCATCTTCTCCTATATACAATCTTTAATTCCTAAATGTTTCATATTAGAGCTCGGGTGTCATTTAATATGCAAATTTACACAGTTATAAACGTAATTTTTTTTATTTATTTATTTTTACATTCCACAAGTAATATATCTCGCCAGTACCGCGAAGAATAATCCCCAAATACTAATGCTAAAACTTTTCGCGTTCTTAACCGTTTCTTACCTCTTTTGTCAATCCATACACAATGCTACTATATTTTACAAATCCGTTCAATTTTAATTTTACATCCTGATGCAATTATTTATTCAAAAAACCCATCTTTTTTTACACATCTACATTTCACTTAGCACAAGCCCGCCTATTTACAATTAAACACACGATTTAACCTCAATCACTTAGTTACTTACTTCTGATCGAATCCTCCTTAATACGAGATGTTATAAATATTCTCAAAGTTGAGTAAGAATATATAAATTCAGTGTTAAAGTGTGAATTTAATTCATAACTATCCCACCGCGCTGCAACAACATGCTGTTTCCCTACTGCCAGACCACTTCCGGATCCAAGCAAACGCAAAGTCACGACTTTTATCATGTATTGTTGTTGTTGTTGTTTTAGAGCTAAAATATATACAAACCCATTTTAAATTGCGTATTTTTATTTCTCTAAACATCAATATTAATGATGCATTACAATATTTCAACTTCTACTCTCACAAACATGTAGGGACTACAAACAACTTCAGATAAAACTACAAAAATGACGACGCTTTGTTACGTTTTACGGCTGCTTCTCCCAACGCTGTGTTGCTATGCGCGTTGGCTAAGCGTCTCCTTAAAGGTTTCTATGGTTACCCGCTTAAACTAGCGGGATTGTTATCTTCTTGGCTAACCTTTACCTAGTTTGTTAGCGCATCTGATAATAAATAAATGGGGTTGATTGCTATTTAGTTACTGTTTTTGTCATTTTTGAGTGAAATTTGTGGCGGGATTTTGATCATGGAAGTGGAGTTTGTTTAACTGAGGTAAGACACGTCGTGCTAATTGGCTAGCGGTTAGCTTTAGCATTGTGGTGTTAGCTGCAGTGTTTTCTACTCTGTTTACGATACAAACCTTTAAAACCTTAAAACTTGTCCTCTAATTAAGTGATCTGAGTTTAATTAACCGTTACGAAAAATGATTACGTTTGTTAGCTCAGTAAATCAGGGTGTTACGTACTATGTTTATCTTTTATTTTGTATTAAAGTGCTTAGTTGTAGAGTTTCAGCCTGTTAAATGTAGTGTACAGATCAATCCCTTCTCCTAATCATGCAGTAAACAGTCATCCGTACACCATTAGAGTGTTTTTTTTTGTTCTGCAGGTTGTATATCAGATGAGTTTCTGGGATGGGGGACTTGCTGGCGAACGAAGCTGATCTCCTTCTGATGATTAAAGAGGTAACTATTTGTAAGAGCGGCTGTATGGGATATTTTACTTAATAAATAAATGAAATGTTTGTGTTTTTCAGTACCTAAAGTTCTGTGAGCTTGATGAGACGGTCAGGATCTTTGAGAAGGAATGCAAGAGCAAAGGCAAAACAGTCCCCAAATCACAGAGTGGCTCGCCTCGAGATTCCAAAATCTTAACTGTACAGGTAAAACATAACTTTCACTGTCTGAGTCGGGAGTGTCTAATCGTAAGGGTCCGAGTCGGGAGTGTCTAATCGTAAGGGTCCGAGTCGGGAGTGTCTAATC
>JAUZST010007165.1:0-14362 GCA_034779995.1 Parotocinclus haroldoi | reverse complement strand
TGAACATCTCTCCTCTTTCCTGAACATCTCTCCTCTTTCCTGAACATCTCTCCTCTTTCCTGAACATCTCTCCTCTTTCCTGAAAATCTTTCCTGAAGATCTCTCTTCTTTCCTGAACATCTCTCCTCTTTCCTGAACATCTCTCCTCTTTCCTGAACATCTCTCCTCTTTCCTGAACATCTCTCCTCTTACCTGAACATCTCTCCTCTTTCCCGAAGATCTCTCCTCTTTCCCGAAGATCTCTCCTCTTTCCCGAAGATCTCTTCTCTTTCCTGAAGATCTCTCCTCTTTCCTGAAGATCTCTCCTCTTTCCTGAAGATCCCTCCTCTGTCCTGAAGATCCCTCCTCTGTCCTGAAGATCCCTCCTCTGTCCTGAAGATCCCTCCTCTTTCCTGAAGATCTCTCCTCTTTCCTGAAGATCTTTCCTGAAGATCTCTCTTCTTTCCTGAACATCTCTCCTCTTTCCCGATGATCTCTCCTCTTTCCCGATGATCTCTTCTCTTTCCCGAAGATCTCTCCTCTTTCCTGAAGATCTCTCCTCTTTCCTGAAGATCTCTCCTTTTTCCTAAACATCTCTCCTCTTTCCTGATGATCTCTCCTTATTCCTGAAGATCTCTCCTCTTTCCTAAACATCTCTCCTCTTTCCTAAACATCTCTTCTCTTTCCTGATGATCTCTTCTCTTTCCTGATGATCTCTTCTCTTTCCTGATGATCTCTTCTCTTTCCTGATGATCTCTCCTCTTTCCTGATGATCTCTCTTTGTTCTTGATGATCTTTTTCTCTTTCCTGACGATCTCTCCTCGTTCCTGATTCTCTCTCCTTTTTCCTGACGATCTTGATCCCTTCTTGTTCCTGATTATCTGAAACCCACTGCTCACAAAACTCCCCTGAACTGGTCTCGGTAATGATGATCTCACCTCGATCCCGATTTCAGCCCAGTCCTAGACTCCGCTGAAGGCTCCAGTTACACTTAGGCTTACAGGAACGTTCTTGCGCAGGTTCTTTCTCTAAATGGACAGCACAGTTCCGGTGTGGTACCCTCTCCTGACAGTACCATACCTGCTGGCATAGCACAAATAGCTCTTTATGCTGTAGCATTTCCTAGAGGGAATTATTTACTGGGGTTTTACAAGGCTTTGAGTCGATCACAAGTCAGTTTAGCTCATGCACTTATTAATGATTTATGAATGCAGGCTTGGTAGAAGCGCATGCCAAAGTCTACGCTCTGTAAGAATGAATTTACCTGTCTCAGAAGCTGAATGATGCATACTGTTGAAGCGTAACCGTGTGTGTGTGTGTGTGTGTGTGTGCGCGCGTGTGTGTGTGTGTTTGTGTAGATATGTTTGAGTCTATGCCTGAACAAACCTCCTCCACAGAGTCGAAAGCTGCCGTTACTCCTACTAACGTAGATCTGTTCGGTGCAGGTACAAAGAGTCGTTTCTGAACATTCCGTCCGTCGTCTGCTCTTCGTCTGTTCCTTTCGGTCTTCCTCACTGTTTAACTGTGTTTCCTTTATCCTGCAGTGTCGTGCTCCTTTGTGCTCACAGTGAGACTCTGAACTTTGTGCATGTGCGAACGCATGTCTGTCTGTCTGTCTGTCTGTCTGTCTGCCTGCCTGCCTGCCTGCCTGGCACAGGACCGCGTCGGGTTCTGGTCGTGGATTGTGTTTGACTTCCACAACGGACGCAGTGCTAGAGCCAAATGCCATAAAATCCAGAAGGTCTTGAATTGGCGACTGGCGTCATCGTGAACTGGAGGTCCATTGCTATAGCAACTCCTTGATGTCATGCCTCAGTGTCCCCATCTTGGCAGTGTGAATGTCCCCGTCCTTATAGGCAGATGGAATCTGGATCAGGTTAGACGATTGGGATAATTAGGACCCTTGATCATTTGGTTGTTGCTAACAATGAAGGTGCAGAGGTTCTGGCTTTTTTCGTAACTTTTTCGTTTTGTGCCTTTGAATCCTGGTACTGTTGACAGCGTTAAAGCCCCTGACCTTACAAGCACAGTATGAGGTTCGGCCCCCAGGTCCGGAGATAATGGAGGCCGCTAGAGAAGTGTAATCCAGTGTGTGGGAAGGCAGATCCAGACGGATGTTCACTGGCAACCCCGACATCTGAGTTTCCACGGGGAAAAAAAAAATCATTTTTCTCCATCACAGCCGTAGTGTGAGCAAATCACTGGCGATTAGTTGCTGTCTAGATAAAGCTGGACCCGTTGTGTTGTCTTATTTTGATCAGTTAATTTTGACCCGCTTAAAGTAGCCTTGGCCACCCATGGTAGTCCAATATTTGGACCACTTATAGATCGTCTCGGAGCCCTTGATTAAACCATAAGGTGCAGCAGTTCCGAATTTTTTTTTTTGGGTTTTAAGAGTCCAAAAGTCGTTCATGTTGGCTCCCAGGATCTGAACCTGCAAGCATAGGGGTTCTGTCCAAGGTCCTCAGGAACGGCGAGCCACTAGAGAAGTGTAACGGATATGTGGAGGTCGTTTAATGTCAGCGTTACACAGCAAATGATCCAGGACCGTGCCCATTTACCCACGGCTGTCTCTTGGACCATGGACCTCCAGCTCAGATCTTTGGCGTTTAGCCGGGACGAGCCAGTGGCTCTAGCCTTGCGTCATGTCAGGACTAATTTCTCGTTAGGGCTGCTCGTTTCCTCACACGGCGCACTCTTCCTTGTCTGTTTTTTTCCTGATTAAGATCTTCCCGCTGTCTCTCGGGGGCCCTCGCCCTTGCCCTTGCCCGAGGCCGCAGTCGCAGTCGCAGTCGCATCCGACCTGCTTTCCGGTGAGTGCCCGTGTGCCGTGCGCATTGTCTTTGTACGCCGTTATCAAGCTCCAAAATCAGGTAATAACAAATTCATAGCGAGAGGTTGCCAACTCCCTGTTTTTCCTGCCTTACCTAGACAAGGACGGGGATTGGGATTTAGTTTTTACCCACATGCACTGGCATCCATCCCTAGTGTTCTCCACCCAAGGCATAGACCTGGCAATTACTACAACGGAGTATTAATATTGATTTAATTCTGTTTTGGATTAGACCTAATCTGATAGCCTGTCTGTCTTAACAGATTCGTTCATGACTCCAGCCCCACCTGTGAGTGATGCTCCGGCGTCTCCGCCCAAAGCTCAGGCTCCTGTCCTGGATCTCCTGGGTATAGAGACACACACACACACACACACACGCGCACACACACACACACACACACGTCCTGTTTCAAACTCTCTCTTATATGTCTGTGTTGTAGTCTGTGTTTCCGACTGCATGTTTGGCACCGTGTGGAGCAGCGCCCCATCTAGGGCCGTTTTTATGTCCCCACAATGATAGAAAGAGTTGTGTGAGCGTGTGTCTTGCTTGACTCTCTGCGTTTGGCCCTGTCTCAGTGTTGAAGCTGATTAACACTTCTCTACTCCCACGCTGCGCTCTGGATTCTGGCGATAACGGCGACGATCAGACACGTTCGGGGACTCGGCCGCCGAAACGCTCCCCTCCGCGTCCACTGGGGATCTGCTCGGAGGTACGCACGCCCCCGCACGAACGTACGCGATTCGGACACCGAACAGACGATGGGCTGCAAGTGCAAACACGACGCGCCCGCTTCCGGCGCGGCCAGGGCAGCACAACGTAGGTTCAGATTCCACGCTTGGCCGTCTTGTTACAGGCTTTCTGTCCGATTGTTTCCCCAGGTTTGATTTCTCCGGTTGCGCCCATGGCTCCCACACTCCCTCCAGTGGCCGCTGCACCCGTCGCCCAGAGCGACCTGCTGGATACTGGGTTCGATGCTTTCGCCTCTAGCGCTGCACCCTCTGCCACCCCTGAGCCGGCCATAACCTCCGCAGCGCCCCCTGGGGGCTTTGATGCGTCAGGTAAAATAACTTCGCCGTTGTTCGTGTTCAATGATGGGTGGGGAAAAAAGCTCTTTTTGGTGACGTCCTAATCTGGTAACCTACAAGCAATGAAAGTTTTTTTTTTTTAAAAGGCATTTAAGAAAAAATCAAATCAAATCAAATTCAAATGTCTTTTTAAGAAAGGTCCATTCTTATGTATTCATTATGATTTGTCCTTATTTTACAAAATTACTGACAGAACCTTTGCTGGGGTACTACTCTAAGGTGTGTGTGTGTGTGTGTGTGCGTGTGCGCAGTATTCGATGGACTGGGGGACTTGCTTATGCCCTCCATAACCCCCCAAAGTACCGGCGGTAGTACCCCTGCTGTTCCTGCAGCATCTCCCATGGTGGCTCCAGCAGTAGCCCCAGCCACGCCCACTACTCCCGTGATGGTACCGACCGCAGCTCCGCCCACTAAAGCCATGAGCGTCGACCTGGACGAATCCCTCGCCAACCTCGTTGGAAGTAAGCGAACCTAATGCGACTACAGGTTTTGTTGTTGTTGTTTGTTTGTCGATTATTTTAAAATGTTTTACGATCCTATTTTATTCTCTTTTGCTCCAGATCTCGGCATGGGAAATCCGAAAAAGTAAGTTGATTCGATGGTTTGATTTGTGAATTTTTGAACGCGCACAAAGATCCCAAATGTAAAACTGTGTCAATTGTGTGGGGGGCATCTGCAGTTACGATTCCAATGCAGCACCACTAGAGGGCAGCAGATGTTCGTTGCCAAAGTGGGGTTTATAGTGCTTCGTTCTGTCGTAGGATTAGGAACGTAAACGCATGGAATAGACACATGCAAGTGAAATCAAGGAGAAGCAGATCTTTTCCCCCATGATTGGACCTCCGAATCGCCAGGTTTTTTCTCGCGATTTTCTCACAAACTGCACGTCCGTTAACCCCCGACCTGCTCTGGAACTAGTTCAGATATCTCAATCTCGTATGGCGTGTTTGTTGGACTTGGGCTGATAACTGATATCGTTAAATATCATGGCCATTTAAATAATTGCGATTGTTTTTTTTTTTTAGCCGATACAGTAAATATGTTTGGACTGTTTGTTTTTTTTCTCGTGCAGTAGAAGAGACTGAACTTAATTCGATCCCATACATGCGTGTCTAGATGACTTAAATATTTGTAACCTCGCTCTGTTCAACAATTTGGACTTACCTGCTTAAAGTGTTTAAAAGGGATTAAACATTGCCTGTTCTGGTCAATCTCTCTTGATTGTGTGCAGCCAGCGAGGTATGTTAATAAACCTAACTCCCTAATCAATCAGAAATCACTCTTTAACATCTAAGGGAGGGTGGATCCCTTTCCGAGTCTTGGTCCTTATACCGTTTAGTTTTTCCTTGCCGCTACTCAAAGTGGGATTTAGAAGATCATCTAAACCTGACCCTCCTTAGCCAGCCCAATCAGTTGAGGGACGGCAATTGAGAAATGTCCAAATGTGAGCTATGAAGCGCAAATGACGGAACAGATTGACAGCCGTTATGTCTGCGGCTTCCGTGCAGGGACGAGAAGAAGCTGACGGGCGGAGTCAACTGGACCCCTCAGGTGGCCCCGACGAGCTGGAGCACACCGCAGATGGTAGTATGCGTTTGCCTGGGTTAGTTTTGGAGAGAGCGTGGTTTCAAATCACTCACCTTGGTTGTGGTCGGATTTCAGCCTGGCGCCGCAGCTGGAGCGCCCCCTGCCGGACCACTGCCAACGTCCATCGGTGCGCCTCCTGCCTTTGGCATGGTGAGCATTTTTCGCCCTGTTGTAAGTCCGTCCTTGGAATTCACTGAAAAAAAACCACCCAATGTTCCCGTTGCCTTGCAAGCCCAGGACCTTAGGAACGTCTTACTTACAGTCTTTGTGCATCTATTTTAGGCCCCTGCTGCAGGTGCAGGCGGCCCCATGATGCCTCAGCAGATGATGATGGGACAGCCCATGATGAGGCCGGTGTTTGCCGGAGCAGCTGCCCCAGTAATTATTCATGTTCACACTTTTTGTCGTTATCTAACGTGCGTACGCACAAGTCTTTTCACTGTTCGCACTCTGTGGCTCTCAGCTCTCTCCAGGTCCGGCCAATCAGAGCCCTAAGAAGCCGCCGACTAAAGATCCACTGGCTGATCTCAACATCAAGGACTTCTTATAATCTGTCAGGTAACTGGCAACCCGCCATTCAGACTCAGTAACTAATCTAATATATATATATATAACCATATGAAATCATCGTATAATATACAGTATGAGTCACAAATAGCTATTAAAGTCGACTTTAGATAAATGCCCATTATTATTTTCAAAGCGCGTAGTTTATTTACGGTTGGTTTTTTCAGGATATAAGACAAGGGAATATTTTCTGCTGTGCGATGATTTTTTTTTTTTTTTTTTTTTTTATGACATGCTGTACCTTTCAATTCGAGATCAAATCCTTTTTTGACCGTTTTGAATCAGATGGTTCAACAGATATCGTGTGTTTTGACCATCTAACCATATACAGGAGGCAGGGGTGTGTGTTTTTTTTAAACAGGGTGCTGACCGGACGCTACAGCCGTCCCATAGCAGGCTGGTCACTTTGCACGTAATGTTTAAATTGGAACGCAAATATTAAACTACAAGCCATTTTGAAAACGATACAGTCACTTTGTCTGTTCTCCGGTCTTGAAGGAGAACCTTAGAACCGGGTTCTTTTCTGGTCGCCATTCTTTTTTTTTTTTTTTTTTTCCCCAGCCAGCAGGTGTCGTATTAGTTTTCTGTCACTCGGACAGATACGCATGTACGATATGTATATAAGATCGCGTTTTTTGGGTTTCACATTAACATGTGTGGCGCGGTGACAAGTCCGTGCGCAGTGCTGAAGACGTGTTCCCGTATCGGGTGGTGCTAACGTTCTTCGTTTTTTTTCTCTTCTCAGCGAATCAGGCCTGGGCTCGTCTCTCTCTCCCTCCCTCTCTCTCTCTCCCTGTCTCTCTCCCTGTCTCTCTCCCTCTCTCTCCCTCTCTCTCACCCTCTCTCTCCCTCTCTCTCCCCGTCTCTCTCTCTCTCTCTCTCTCTCTCCCTCTCTCTCCCTCCCTCTCTCCCTCTCTCTCTCTCCCTTTCTCTCTCTCGAGACGAACGTTTACACAAACACCCGACGGTCCTACAGTTAACCAAACCTTCCTTTGATAACCACTCCCCTATACGACTGCCCCTCCCTCCCGCGCAGTGTCGTGTCATAGCACAAAACTGTGAAGTGTTGAGAAGAAGAAAAAAAAAAAAACAAACCTGAAAAAATGATGAACAGATGAAAGCTGTGTGTATCTCATTGTGATCTCTTGTCTGAACCGAATCGAAGCGAACTCTGGCCGAGCGTTAGCATCGGAGAAGAGTGACGCCAGCCGCCGCCGCCTTGTTTGTGTTCCCGGAAGCCGTGCGTGACGTGTACTAGGAAGATTTCCAAACTCTTTGCTCTTCTCTCCTCTGTGTCTGTGGATGACGTGAACCTGGCTGTTGAATTATGACGTGCTCATCTCCCATCGTCGGTTATATGCCTATTTCTTTATGAATATGACTATACATATGCCATACGTGCAAAAATCCGTCTCATATCCGGGATTTAAAAGTCAATATAAACCCTCTGACATGCGCGTGTGTGTGCGTGCGTGCGTGTGCGTGCGTGCGTGCGTGTTTTCAGATGGTTGTTTTTAAGATTTTTAAGAACAACTGGGGAGCCATAAAAGTCCTTTTGCAAAAGATAAAGGGATGAAGATAGCTGTTTTTTCTGTACATGATTAAGATTTATTGAGGCATTCGATGTGTGTGTGCGTGCGTACGTGTGTGTGTGTGTGTGTGTGTGTGTGTGTTTTCAAGAAGGTCACTGTTGAACAGTGTTACGGTAATACCATGTAGAAAGAGTCATAGAAGTACCATTATATGCGTTCGTCTTTAATTCGTCGTCTTCTGATGACGTGGGGTTATTGGTAGGACATTGTGAAAGATTTGATCTGTTATTTTTCCAGAGTTGATTTATATCTATTTATTTTTCATGATTTCTTCATGTACATATTTATATATATATAGATTTATGGCCCCTGACCCAGTGCATGTATGCCTTTGAGATGCAATAAATACTCTCGAGATCAAAACGAGAAGCCGAAGTCCACATGGTCTCGTGTTTTCCGGGCTTTCTTGTTACGATACGCATGAAGGCGCCTCCGAATCTCAATTTGGACCCTCTAGTGACGTCACGGGTGCAAACTGGACTCACCAGTGGGAGTTCTGATTGTGTGTTTGCCGTCGGTTTTACAGTATAGGATTTAAAAAAAAAAAAAACCCTCAAAGGGCTGGACAATATATCGGCGTATTTAGGTTCAAGCTCACCGATCGTTGTGTAAGAATTAGGGGTTTATTTGATCTTTAAAAAAACAAACAAACGAGTTTCCATCAGTGGTTCTGATTTACTCCTCCGTATTCAGTAATTACAAATAGTCAACGGAATGGCAAGGAGCTTAAATTACATCACATTTAATACTTCTAACGCTACAGTACATTATTCAAATCTTGGATCTATTTTTTTTTTTTTTACCAGTATGAAAAACAGACATTGCAACTTTAAATTAGCACCATAAAGCAGACATGTTGCCCCCCGTTTTATGTAGAAATGTATATATAAAATATATAAAAACGTAGGACAGCCATGAGGCCGCTTTACCAAATCGTAAGTCACCTAGCAGGCTACAGTATCGGCGGAACAATCCGACCGCTAATGCACGAGCAACGTGCATTTCTACAAACACAACATACAGAAACATTGAAACCTGCAAACCCTCTCTCTCTATATATATAAAATCAAATGTGCTTCTCTTAGAAGACTCTTGTTTTGCCGAGTCGTCGCGTCAGAATGTGGAATCCTAATTCAAAAGTCCCACTGCAGAAAACACTGCACGAGCTACAACACTGTTTCGGAGACACCGACGAGGCGCTTTTTTCCCCCCGGATAATTAAGCTTCGAATAGCCGCGTACGCTTGTTAGGAAGATTAACCGTTTGTAAAAGTGTCACGAGGGGAAGGCTACAGAACTAAAATACAGCTTATTAAGTAGAAAACCTATTTAAAAAAAAGGACAGGATGGGGTCATGCAGGCAGCGCTTAGCCAATTGGATGGACGGGAATTATAATAGTAATCGAGTCTTGGTGGGTGTCGCGCAAATACAACAGGGATGGGTGGCTGACATGGTGGCTGCATTACGGGCCACAAGGTCACAGCTGCCAAATGTCGCTTGCGTAGGATGTTGTATCGATTGGAAGGAAGTGTAGGGCATTTCAAATGCGTGAGAATCAGCCTCATAAGGGTAAAACGTGGGGCAGATCGGGTCGAATACGGGCTAAACAATGGGGCAGATCCACCGTATGGGCGTGCTTTGGTGTATTATGGACTGTAGCCCGTTCGTTGCTTTGCTCTTGGGGCAACAGATGGTGGCGCAAAACTAACGCGGAGAGAGAACTTGGAAAAACGCTCTTCACAATCAGGAGCGACGATTGCGACTGGCAAAAGACGGCCACCGGTCAGCAGCCTGGGCCACATTTGCAGTGCCGAGTTCGGGCCACCAACCCCAACTCTTTAGCACTGATGACGGAGCTCGTATCGTGGGTCAAGTAATTAGCGAGTGGTGTTGATTGGGTCTTGGGTCGGATAGGGCGATAGCTAGAGCTCAGCAACGGACGGACTACCTACAATGTGGACCAATAGGATAACTGTATCTGTATGAATAAACTGGGAACTTCCCTGCACTGTTTCAGTAACTCTTCGTTTACAGACTGATCACGCATGGCCGTAACTGGGCAGGAGCCCTCAGGTGTTCTGGCAACCGTCGGCTTGTCCTTGCACCCAGTGGCAGATCTGTGCGTATTTGAGCGGCGTGATCCGCACGGCCACGTTGAAATCCTGCTGCTCGCCGTTCACCTCCACCCACTGGTGCCCCGTGAACACGCCGATCACTTTGCGCTTCCATTTGCGTTTGCCCGGTTCCTTCAGACGCACGTATACGCCGGCGCCACTGGCTCCAGGCTTGGCGTCGCACTGCTGGTACATCAGATCGGTGGACTCGTCGGAAACCGAGCAAAACCGGTAAATGAGGTTGCCGGGCCGGTCGTCGTCGAACCCCGAGAAGTGAATGCGTGACGCTGGGACTTTTTTAACGGACGGCACGATGCCGAGCTCCATCGGCTGGGCCTTTTGCCCCTTCTTCAGCTCGAGCACGGCGTAGTCGTAGTCGGCTTCCGCGCTGTCGGACACGCCCTTAAACCAGCCTTTGGGAATCTGTGTCTTTTTGACGCGTGTCCACCGGAAGGACGGCTTTCCGCTCGGAGCGCTCCGCTTGCTGCGGCTTTTCCGCTTCCTAGATTTGCGCCCTCGCTCGTTTTCCCCAGCCTCCCCTTCCTTGTTCTCTCCCTCTTTTCTCCCCTTGCCTCGTTTCTTTCCCTTGCCTCCCTTCTTCCTGTTTCGGAGCACCCCCACGCTGAGTTTCTCTGCACCCTTGATGTAATCGGTCCCGTCGTGGATGCAGTGAGCGGCCGTGAGCACGTGTTTGGGCGACACGAGCACACCGGTGCATCCGGTGGAGACCTTGACCACCGCTGAGAAAGGATACTTTGTGGAGTATTGCTTGTCGGTAATGGTGAAGCGCGTGTCCGCGCCGTACACCTCGCGCTTGCGGCGGGATCCGAGGATAGAGATAGAGGAGTTGTCGCCAACCTGCCTGGCGTCCTGCAAGGTCACGATAGTTAGCGTACGCGTTCCGTTATCGTACATGGTTTCGTAAGACAGTATCTCCTCGAGCGCCTGCACGCTTGGCTCTGGGAGTTGGCGCTGACACTCAATCCCGCACGTGCCGTGCAGCTCGAGTTGGCGCTCGGCCGAGAAGCTCGAGTCCCTCAGCCGCACCGTGTGTTTGTCCTGCACCAGCGGCATCTTTTTTTGGGCCCAAGTGTAGCCATCTTCACCCGAGCTCGCCAGTGCTGGGGAAGCCAGGATAAGGAAGCACGCTGAGAACAGGACGGTCAAGGGTACAGGTCCCATCTCAAACACTCACACCTGTAAAGAAGCAAAACAAAACAAAAAAAAAAAACAAGAAAGTAAGTGAAACACCGACAAACGTTCAGACGTTTAAATGCGCAACAACTTTGGTTTTGGAACCAGTGAGTCTGATCCTTAAGCATATTGGCCTCAGACACGCCACCAGAAGGCGCTATCTTTTTTGTTGGATTCCTCCTGTTTGGATCGCCCTTTGATTTGCCATTCGACTTGTTTGTTGTGCGTGGCGCTTGCTTTCCATGTTAAGTTTTTTTAAAGACCCGGATGACTTGATCATGACCCTTTTAACAAAACAGATAGTTGGCAGACGTTTTAAAGATACTGTTTATAGGCTCTGGTATTAAAACGCACAATCCACTGGGGTTTTTAGTCTGTTGTATATTTTATTACATTAAACCGAGCAGAATTTGTTCGTGGCCTTCTATTTTAATCCGTATGTGTCAATTGGGATGCGGTTGTTTTGTCCAGCCACTAGAGGGAGACAAATATCCAACAAAGCAGGTCAAAACCCAGTTATATAGTCCGTTTCTGCCACTCAAATTCTGATAGAGAATAGCTGAAGTTCCATTATGCTCCACAAGAGGGAGACAAATGACGACAGTTTCTTCCGTTCAGGCTTTTCCTTCAGTTATGATCAATTTCTGCCGCTTGAACATTTGTTTGGCTACTTACTAAAGTTCTAGCCGCGAAAGGGAGACAAAAAAACCTCAGCTCTCATTTGAGTTATAATCCATTTCTCTCAGTAAAGTTGACTCATAGCTGTAGCTAAAATGAAAGGGTTTTTTAGGTTTAGGTGTGTTTTTTTTTCGGGGATCTGGCTCCCCGTCAGGTGTTATTTGGACACTCATTATTGTGAGGTAACGCCAGTAACTGGCAGAGATTTGCGGAAATCGTTATTAAAGTGTTAATTGTTGTAGAGGTGCATGCGTAATGTGTAGCAGACGGTAGAAGTTTTCATTCATGGCATATTTGTGTAGTTGTATTCTACTTAGATGTTTATGTTTCTTAGATACAACCTATGGGTTTTTATGACAGTCAGATTTCATTCACATTGAGTTATTATGAGCAAGAGGAAGGTGGAAGCGAGTATGATAGAAGTATAACTTAGTATAAGAGATGAGTTTGTGTTTCCTCATGTAATAATGGTCAGTCCGATCAGAAATGTTCAATATTGCATTCCTAAACAACAGTCTTTGATAATAACTGGAGTTCCAGGTTGAGCCACCAGAGGGAGACAAATAGCCGAAGTCCCATTTAAGTATTTCATGCGCGCTTAGTATATTATTAAATCACCTAATAAATCACACAATTTGTTTCCAGTTCTTCTTATATTCACAAAGGATCAAAACGTTCCCGGTATATATAACTTTACTCAAATAAACACACTCCATTTGATAGTTTTGGCTTACGTCAAAATCCAACGGCACCCGCGGTTGCCACCTACTCTTAATTTAAACCTTCCGGCCAATACGCGCCTTAAGGTCTGTTTGTCCCGGGATCTGGCAACTCGGCCACGTTCTCATCGTTTGTTAGTGATTAGCTTTTTCTTCGAACGCCATCGCAGCAGCGCTTCACCTCTTTATTTACAAGGTAAAAACAGCCTTTTTGCTCAAATAACACTTTGCCAAAAGGTGTCAGTACTTGTTTAAAGTAGAAACAAACATTTTTGGTGAAAGCGGACCGATATGCGAGTGCCAAACAAACAAACAAACAAACATCCACCGTTAACTTTAGGTTACCTGGAAAGACAATTAGCCGCACATTTAGGCAGCGACCGACAACGAGCACAAGTTTATTTAACTTAAACGTTTAGATATTTACGTTACAATTATTTGGAAGCCAGGGTGAATTCTCATTAATTGTCAATTAGTGTAGAACTAATTGTGGAACGCGCACGGTGTCCTGTGTAGCTGTATAATATTGGCATCTTTCTGATAGCATGGCCTTGCTTTTATTTGGCTGGTTAAAGTTCAAGGCGTTTTTGTTTTTCATTTTCAATTTTTTTTGTTCACTTCGAATAAAAGTTGAGAGCAGCAGGAACACGAGTATTAGGCATATTAAGTAATCTCAGTTAATAAAAACGATTTTCTATCTTCGGTCGTTATAATAATATGTACGGCTATGCTTTGTTTATCCCCTATATCTGCCTTTAAAATGAATATTCACATTACTGGATAATAATAATAATAAAATGTCAGGCATGTTGAGTTGATGTTTACGGCCATTTGCCCTACATTTATTTTTCCTCTTTGTTATATAAACCCGTTTTCATCTCTCAAAGCTGTTGGAAAATAACAAGTTCCAGTTCTTGCCACAAGAGGGAGACAAATAACTTCGGACCAATTGCACCCGTTTTAGGGCTCGACATTACGATTTGCTGTAACAGGTGCGATTAGTTGTGGTATTAAAATAAGTGTTGTGCATCATTTATGTCTTGCGTCCAATTACGATTCGGTTCTGTCACACAAAATAAAAAATTAGCGTTAGTTCCAGGTCTAGTCACTCGAGGGAGACAAATCCCAAAATCCGGCTCATGGCGTTGGATTATTCTTTTGCGATTAAAGTGTTATTATATCACTGCTATACACACCGTGGATGTAGAGATTATTTTCCCTGGTCAGCCCATTTTGCTCCAGACTTTTTGTTGGCCAGTCATTATAGCTGAACTGAACTTAATCGTCTTTAGCGAGGTCGTGGTTGTGGCACACGTTTTTTTTTTTTTTGTAATTCGCACAAAAAGGCACATTTTCTCAACTCTCAGCTTGACTGTTTTCATGCTGAACAAAACTGGTTGCTCCAAAGAATAACTGGTGTTTGCTGTTTTCTGGGTAGAAAACTCCCAGTTGTCCTTTTTCTTTTTTTAATCTTCGCAGTCCTTGTGGCCAAACCCTGTGCTTTCTACTTCTTGATGCTTTCGAATATGCTTGTAAAAGAACTTTTCATGCTTCAGTTGATGCCAAGGCCATGCTTAAAACTTTGTTGTTCCTCGTGTAATGGCAAGCATCTGTTAAGCAAAGTCCAGCTCATGTCTCAACATGTTGATGTTTTGGCCTCTGGTACCTTGGTCGACCAGCGAGACCAATCCAGTTCCATATGGGCTGCAGTTGGTCATACTGGTGAACTCGCATGGTCTTGTAGCTTGTAGCCTGTATCAAGTGTTCGAAAAATAACACATGCTGCTGTCTGTGATTGTATAGACAGTCAAATCCGGTTAACGGGAGCAGCCGCTTATTCGGATCGAATCCTAAAGTACAGAAACAAATCCTATTCTATACGTGTGATTTTATTCGCTTGTTTGGACCGAAATTCCGTTTAATCGGACCAAAGAAAGTGAGAAGCGAATAAGAAAAAGAAGCCACAAGTCACCACTTAGAGCGGATACAAAGCGGGTCAGCGAGATATGGGAG
>JAUZST010007164.1:0-14363 GCA_034779995.1 Parotocinclus haroldoi | reverse complement strand
ATTTGAGGCCTCCAATTGGCGGAGACCTTAATAAAACGAATAAACGTGTCTTTTTTGTAAGAGTATCAGACCAAATGTGCGCGTTAATGCGAAATTATATCATAGACTTCGACACGTTTTGAGACCGAAGGCCTTCCATACAGTCATGCGCGCTGCCAAGCGAACAAACACACATACACACACATATACACACTTACACTCTTCAGCCCTCTTTAGGTGGGCCACTTCTCGTTTTACCGGCATCTCAGAACTGCAGAGAACATTGTTATATATTTAAAAACAGATTGTAAAAGGCTGTATGCCTTTAAAAGCAAATAAATTCCCCCATTTTTGCTTGTTTCGATACCGTCCCTAAACGTGGCAGCGGACGTCTTCAAAAGTTCACTGGCATAACTGTAGTGGATGGAAACACGGCTTACCTCGCATTATTTTGCGGATATTTCGTTAATGCGCTTGACACTTGCGAAAACCTTTGGAGGGAAAAAAACAAACAAACAGGCGGATAAACATCGGAATTACAAACGTCATTTTATCTAAAACACACTCCGTGTGTGTCAAGAAGTTAATGATATACATCAGGGTAAGTCACTTCACGGCAAGTAATGACAAATGATTGTAATTCCTTTTGTTTTTACAGACGTGTGGTTGAAAGTAGTGCCGACAAATGCTTTTGGAATGGACATGCGCAGTAGCTTTGTTATTGCCTCTCTGACGTAGGTCTCCATGTGTATTAATACAGTATGGCTGCAGCAAGTTATAAAGAAATTCTATTAGAGGGCAACTTGCACCTCTTAACCACTACTTACTATATATTTCTCATATTTAGAATACGTATATACTCTTACGTATATATTTTGTGTTTTTATAGTTTGTTTAAAAAAATAAGGATGCTAACATTCAGATTTAAATTATGTACGTGACAATGTATATATTTATATATAAACTACTTACAAAAATGAGAGGATATTTCAAATTGAATATATATAGGATTCCAGAGGAACTGCTGGACAATCTGGACACGGCTGTCAGTGTGTTCTTGGGTGACCATACTGAACAGTCAATATGTGGTACTCTTGTCCAGTTGAACATGTTTCTGATCACTCCCATGAATATTTCACCTGCTACAAAATCACCATAACCGAACTTGCATCATGGAACAACTTCCTTTGATTTATCATTTGATTTTCTTATGATCTTCTTTAATGAAATAAAATCAAATCCCTTTTTAATCACTTCACATTCATTTTGAATTTATATATGTATATATACATATATATGTATGTGTGTGTGTGTGTGTGTGTGTGTGTGTGTGTGTGTGTAGTGTATTCAATTCAGAGTTGCATTAAGTGATTTGTCATACTCATCATAACTGCTTAACAATCTTTTTCTAGTGTGTGGCTAAATGGACAGAAATGTTAGTAGTATCTATCTGTGAGTGATACCACATAATTTATTGACAATAACTAATATTGCAAAATTGATACTTATTCTAAATTTTGCATTTTGAAAACTCACAGGCAGGTGAACTACTTTTGCAATCTGATGAGGAGGTCGACAGCACATGATGTAGGTAGTCACATAGTGGAGGTAATAAGCGCTGAGAAATGTAATGAGGAAAAGCCATGGTCGTGCAATAATAACTTTTGACTTTACATTATTCCATAAATTACACTAGATATCCAATACCTTATTATAAAATAAGCTTTATAGTAAAAATTTTACAAAATTATAGTTTTATGTCTTTTAAGCATGTTTAAGGTAAGCTGCGCACTGGATACTCTCCTGTACCAGATTTGGAAAGCTGCAGTCATGATGACTGCTGGGATTAGGAAATGTTGTGCTGAAAGAAGTGCAGAATTAAGCAGGTATAAGGAATGTTAAGATATATACATTTTGTAGTAAACTTATGATAAACAAAATTTATAAAGGATTTTTCAGAACCTATACCCATCGTAAATTGTGAAGTACATTTTTACAAACAATTGTCTTATCAGCCAATGCCTTATACATCTAGGTATACAGTAGGTGTAGTATTCAGCATTAAACCCTAAGCCAAAGTTCTAGCATACTTTAAAATATATTGAAAACAATGAATGCTGTTGCACAGTCAAAAATTAAGATACATAATTCATCAAATGCTTATAGGGGTAGAAAATGTCCTCTTTGGCCCCTCTAACATAGCCATTGGCCCTATCCTGACTCACTAAGCCTCAATACAAAAAGACTTTTGAACAATCACTTGTCTTATATATATATATATATATATATAAATACATTAAATACATTAAATAAACATTAAATATTAAATACAAGCATACTTTATATTGTATATAACCTGCATTGTGTGGCTTTAAGTAGCCTTCCTGTCAGTTTAATAAGGTTACACTATAACACTGAGTACTAGGGGTAAATAGTCGCAATTCTTGTTTCACAAGTTGTTAACGGTCATTACATTACTTGCCTCATGAGAATGCACATTTCATTTCATATTGCACATTGCATTTGTGCATATGACAATATGAACATGGCTCTTTAGCATGGCCTATAACTATTAATCTTAAGTGCATTAGTGCATTAAATAAATGTTGTAAAAGTTTTACTGTTGGGTATTCAAAAATTAACCAAAAATGTGTGGCAATGTGCAACCGTGTGTCACCCCTCAGTTTCTAACTTTAAAAAAGATTATAGATTTGTAGAAAACAAAAGTATATTTCTGTGTGCATGTGTTTTTTTATGTGTTATACGTTAATCAGGTTGAAGACTGACTATTCCAGTATGGTCATAGTGCAAAACGTGTGCTGGTATAACACATGCACTGCAGTTACACCACTCCCCATTTTTCTCCGAGTTAGACTCAAGATAACCTTCAGTACCTGCTGCTTACCCTGCTTACATTTTAGTCTCTTTCTTTTGGTAATAATTAGCCAGAGTAAGTAGAACACAAGACATAACCTCTGCTTGTTGTACAATCACGCTACAGGAAGAACTTAAGTGAGAGGAAACGACCATGACCCACAGGCTGTTTGAAGAGAAATATCATTCTTCTATTTACCAGAAATATCGCATAGCTCCACCAGACAGTGCAAAAAAGCTCATTCTGGAGTACCTGGATAACAAGGTAGGACTGATATCCATTAATTACTTCATTATTTACTTGCCACTAATGTATGTCTCCCAAGATTTAGGTTTATTGACTGTCATATTATGTTAATTCACTGCTACCAGTGTGAACACATCTTGTATTTCAAGATGTTTACTGTGTATGTATTGCAACTCCTGTTAAAAATGGGTAAAATATAAATATTTTTAAAAACCTAATTGTAAAATACTGCAGATTTCAGTATCCTTTGGTCTTAATATCCTTTCAGTAGTTTATAGTGAAGGTTAAATTATTTTATTCTTTTGATTCTTACTTGATTGTTTGTTGTAAGAAAGCTACATTTTTGATAGCTTTTTTTAAATAGAATCCAGGTTCTAGACAAAGTTATAATACAGTCAGACAGGAGTTAATGGATTACCAGTACCAGTTTAACAGTTTCTAAACTTTCAGGTAAACTTACAAAAGTAAAAATATAAATCTGAGCATACCTTTATTGTCATGTATAGTGAGGTTCGGCTGTGTGTTTGTGTCAATGACTGGCCTCTGCACACACATGTAACTTGTGTATCTGTATGTGGCCTCAGTCACACCCTGCATAGTATCCTGTCTAATTACCGGGTGTGTGCATGTGGTACTCTATAGGGTGTGCAGTATTGCTAGTCTGTCTGTACTGTTTCATTTTGAATTCAGGTATGTGCTTACGTAGAAGGTTATGATTGTTATAATAATGGTAATGAACCTGCTTAACCCAAATATTACATTTCCACATCCATGATCTATTGTAGTGCAGCGGTTTTAAAGGCAGGTGACAGCTCAGCTGCTGGTACAGAAAGTTTTAGTAAACACGAGCTTTTTTAAACACGGGAGAACCCCATTTTTTTTGGCTACATAAAACTTTATAATGAATGTGTAAGAAATACATTTAATTAATTTAATTAAAATAATTGTAACAATATATTTAACATGTAATAAAATAGAAAATCTATATGGGTCTGTCAACATTTCTATTAAGTAAATGTATTGGAAACAGTTGCAATATCTTGGCTATTTACTCAATACCATAGCAATGCACACCTGTGTACTTACTTGGTATTTGTATTTTATATACACCATGTGTGGAAGCACAGTTGCATAGTGGTTAGCAGTGTTGCTTCGCATCACCAGATATTCCCAAGTTTAGTTCCTGGCCTGGATTCCATCTGTGTTGAGTTTTCAGGTTGTCCCCTTGTCTCCATGGGTTTTCCCTGGGTATTCTGTTTTCCTCCCACATTCCAAAAGTGTAATATTGTCTTTGTTAGCATTTGAGCTGTGATGGATTGGTACCCTATCTAGAACTTTTCAACAGAACAGAACAGTTACCTCATGTTACCATCTCTTGTTCATAATCTATCTGTTATATACCCGTCATAAGGCTTTTGTCTTTCAATGCTCCATAATTGTGGTATCATGTTTCATAGAAAGGACCTCCCCATGAGCTGGCTGTTGACCTAGGATGTGGAACAGGACAGAACACTCGTCTGTTCGCCCCTCACTTCCAGAGGGTAGTAGGAATTGATGTCAGTGAGTCTCAGGTGGAAGAAGCAAGGCTGGCTTCAGGATTTCCAAACATCACATACAGGTCTGATGTTGCAGTTTTACTTTTCTTGGGGTAACGTGGGACATTGGATCAGTGTTAGATAATAGATTCGGCATTAAGTCCACCATGCTTATAGGATGACAATATACGGTGTACATTAGCGAACCTTTTAGGAAGTTCTAGCTTTCTATTTTCATTAATGTGATCAGATTTTCACACATCCTAAAGGTAGATAAAGAGATCCCAATCATATAAATGCAAAAGTAAAAAAGAAGTTAAAGAAACAAAAGTATTATAAAACTACGTAACTGTGGAAAATTTTAAAGGTTTTACAACCTTTCAAGTACAAATATAATAAAAATATGCGTATGTCACACTCAACATATTACAAGAGAGTACATTAGAAGGGAATGCTTCTAATGTTACATTAGAAAGAGTCTTAAGGACATGGACTTTGATGCAACTATACACTGCCATTAAACACACAGTGATTATTACAGATCAGGTCCAGCAGAGGAGCTTCCCTTTCCTGACGGATCTGTGGACTTGCTGACCGCATCAGCTGCAGCTCACTGGTTCGACATTGAGCGTTTCCTTAAGGAAGCAACACGTGTGCTGAAGCCTCACGGATGTATGGCGCTCCTGGGTTACACTGATCAGTTCAGCTTGCATTATGGCTCCTGCAGTGACAATTTAGAAAACATCATTACAGAGGTGAGAATACATACTTCCTATCAAAGGTTTGGAGCCATATAGATGAGTAATATTTTTAAGGATGTTCCGATCATGTTTTACGCTGCTGATACCCATCACCCATGAGAGCCGATCCCAGCCGATCACCGATAACATTGGCGAAGCAGAGAAAGAAAAGAACAAAGAACAGAAATTATCATTATGATATGATATTGTGAAAATTCAAGTCCATCGTCTGTGAAATATTTACATCCCAGTAGCACGAACCAGTCGACGGAATCCAGTGTCTGAAAAAGACCACTGAAAAAATCTGGTCA
Source organism: Parotocinclus haroldoi (assembly GCA_034779995.1). NCBI lineage: Eukaryota > Metazoa > Chordata > Actinopteri > Siluriformes > Loricariidae > Parotocinclus > Parotocinclus haroldoi. The sequence continues at coordinate 8,677 of JAUZST010007164.1, read as the reverse complement.
TCTAACCCAATTAATTCAATTATTTTTCTGGTTATTTAGCCTTTTGCCTGTAACGCTCATATGGTGAGTGTTGGATGCATTAATTGACTGTTGCTGCTCCAGGTGCCTTCTTTTCATTCTCTGCAATGAGCCGCGGAAACTCACCATACTCCATCCAACACTGCACACAGGGCCTCTGCAACCTGGTTTTTGAAAGGCATTGATCGAATATGCCAGTCACTTGCTTTGTCACAGAAATCGGCCAATAATCATCATACATATATTGTATTCGAATATCAAATAATATACCCACATCAAGAAAGCTGAGCTCTGTGAATGCCCTTTCCAAGAGTTAACTGGTGTTGCATACCCTGCACTGTATTTGTATATTATAGTAAAATAGGCTTCTGTATGTAGACGTTGTCATGTTGGCACAGCAGTGAGTGTGTCTCCCTGTGTCCGTATGGGTTTAGTGTTGGTGCTCTGCTTTCCTTCCACAGCCCACAAACATGTGTTTGGTTAATTAATTAGGCTAAAGCGAATGTCTATGATTAATATTGACATAACCATGTGCCTTTCATGAATAGCCATGGATGCCAAAAGTGACGCTAAATGATAAGTGAATAAATAAATCTATTTATTTATTTGTTTTTTATGATAATATCAAAGTCAAGTTTCATATCTTGACCAGTATGTGCTGATTTCAGGGCACACATACACACACACATACTCACACTGGGATACATCCGATGCCAATAGCACTTAATGAATGACTTGGGAATATGGGAGAAAAAATGAGTACCCAGAGGAAAACCACAGGGGGAGAATATGCAAAGTCTGATAGACTTAAGTCTGATAACGGTGATAGACCTTTGTGCGGTGCCGCCAGAATACAATACATGAAATCAAGCCAATAGTAGCTCTTAGAAAATAACAGAAATCCCTAGAACAGCATGTCCAGTTTCAGTCTGTTTAATGTGATGTTCTGATAACACAAAGTACTGGAAAGCAAGGGCTATTGAAATAAGTATTGGTAATAACTCAGCAGTATTCTTAAATGTTGAACAACCAGTAATAATGTTAACATAAGATTATTAGATTTGTAAATGATGGTATACATTTACAATAGAGCTTTCTCTGGTGCTTTTTCAGGTGAGGAATATTCTCAAGCCTTATACCAGCACTCGGGTGGTAGACTCCGTCAATAAACTCCAGGCTTTATATGAAGCTATTCCCTTTCCTGACAAACAAAGGTACATTTAATCAGATGTTAAATGAGCACACAGATTTTTTTTGTAATTATAACAAACATCATTAGAGAAAGCAATAATATTTGTTTGTATCATGATGTAGGGATTTTGGTCTGTTACCATATGCAGCATGTTTATAATTTTTAGATAGAAAGGATAGTTGCTCAGGTTATGCAAGATCATTTCAGTATGATTTATGATTTATGGGCATGGCATTAAACATTTACTATAGAAAATCGTCATACCACGCAAAATGGGAAAAATTTCTTTCACATCACACTTTGAAAATAAAAAATACCTCTTATGCAACTTGGGTGGCACGGTGACTCAGTGGTTAGTGCTGACACTTTCAGATATACCCAGATGTTCCCTGCCTGGACCTGCGTAACCATGACTGTATGTTGGAGCTTAAAAGTGCTCAAATGAAGAAAAAGAAATATAACCTAAAACATAATCAGATTTTTACACTAGACATAAAAAGTAGATAAAGAGAACCCAATTAAACATTGAGGCAAACATATTATTCTTAGTCATTAATTTAGGAAATTTTCTTTAGGAATTACCTTGCACAGCTACTGGTCCCTGGTAGCTACGGATCAGGGCCACTTAAGATTTCGCTGGTATAATTCTGAATTCATTGTGATGTCATTGATGGCTAAAGTTGCTGGTCCCGATGCTGCAAACAGGCCCAAGCCATGATGCCATAATCAGGAAAGCTACCATGTGGCACCTTGCAAATCTGAAGGAAGATTGGTCAAGTTTTACAATCGACAGCACAGACTTTATACAAAGCTAACTTGTATGACATGATAGTAACATAAAGGCTGTTCTGAAAAATCTTTGCACTGTGGTGGCTGATGCCATGAGACAAAATGTTTTATGGTCACGAGACCAAGACTGAACTTTCTGTACTGAAATCCAAGCAGAAAAAAAAACAAAATAAACAAAGCACAGCCCCCCAAAAACACATCATACTTATGGTGTAGCTTGGTGGTGGAAACATTATGTTGTGGAGGTGTTTTTTAAGCAGTAGATCGGTCACTTGGTAAGGATTAAAAGGAAATTGGGTGCTGCCAAGAACACTCAAAAAAGAAAACATGTGGCTGACAGCTAACCTGCCAGCATGTCAGTAACCCTAAACACATCAATTGATTATTAATCTTAAAACAGCACAGTTGAATAAGGATATGGCAAATGTTTTTCAATTACCAAATTATAATCCTCAAAAGAAAATGTTTTGATGTACTTGAAGAGAGCAGTCCATTGTGACAGTAACTGCAATATGTAATTTATTCTTATCTGCTTATCCTGGGAGAGCTAATTTCTTTAGGGTACTGTGATTCCCTACAGGCTTCATAAAAGTATACAATTTTGTTGGTTTGTTTTCTTTTAATATACAATAAGGTTTTAATTTGTCTTTCTTCTGTGCAGTCATCTGGAAAAGTTTTCCCTCTCCTTCATTCCTCCTCACTGTGTAATTACATTTGTGCCCTTTTTGAGACAGGTTAATTACAATAATGTTTATCTTTAATTATTGCCCTAACAGTAGTTATGAACATATATTTCTATTTCTATTAACTAATTCGTGACATATTTTCATTATTAACTATTGCCTTCTGGTATAACGTCTGCAATAATCATAATGCAAAATAATCTGGCTTTTGTTTTACCTTAGGTGTATCCCAGACAAAGGGTTGTCATAGAAGACTGCTTTAGCGTTCCTTAGTTTTTTAGAACCTTTTCGTCAGAGGTTTATATGGTATAATGAAGTACAATTTGATGACGAATACATCCAGTTTAAGCAGAGTGATATGTGCCATGGCGCTCCACCATGCTGGAAAAAGCATTGTTCATCTCCACATTACTCCTGGCTCTTGGAGGATGTTTTGATACCATTCCTTATTCATGGCATTGTCATGATAATTCATCTGACTACTCTTCACAATCTAGAGTTAACACAAAAAATGTCAAAACTTTTGACCATGACTGTACAGTTTGTTCATAAGGCTTTGTAGCTATAAAAATATTTGTAAAATATGTGATTTTGTTTTAGAGAATACAATACAAAATACAATCACAGTGATTGTGCAAACTTACTAATGAGTGTCAGTAATTGTTATATAACGTTTTATATAGCATCCATTTTGCCAAATCATAGCGTAATTTTTTTTCAGTTGCTAACAAACTGATGTGTGGTAACACATTTTTTTTAAACCTTATGTTTACTTTGCAAGGATTGAAAATATACCATTGAAGATTGATATGACCGTTGCTGGTGCAGTTGGCTTTGTGGAGTCTTTCTCATATTTCCAGACTTACTTTAAGAATGATCCCCAAGCTGCAACTGCTCTTTTAGAGTCAACTAAGACACGGTAATCATCTATATGTTACAAATCATATCTATATTCACAATTCCAGATATATAACCTAAATTAACAATTACCCATGATGAATAGTTTTAGATTTGTATTCAGTTTAAATGACAATTAATTAATAAATCCAAACTGAAATTCTGTTTCAGGATTCTAAACAAGATGGGCGTTTCATCACCTGACACCAAGTTAGAATTCACAACAGAGTTCTATTGTGTACTGGCATGTAAACCCCAATGATTTTGAGCAGCTCTTCAAGACTGTTTGCAGCATTTAGCACATTCTTACATGTTGTAATAGCCTAGTTATTTTTGAATCACATTTCTACATCATTTCTACATCTGTCAATACAATATTGACAGAATTTCCACAATCACAAAGTCTTGAGCATTAGGATAAGGTTAGATAATAATATGGTCAATACTCTTTGCTTAACATATTGGCTAAATAATCATTTCAAAACCTCATTAAATCAATTTTAAGATGACTAATGTTTTGGATATGTGGGGTGCATAGTACACATTACTTTTTATGTTGGTATACATTATGCAAAAAGGAAAAGCAATGGTAGCTTTCTGAGAATTTACATGACTAAAATATTAAACTGAACAATAAGCAGATGTTTTAAGTAGAACATTTAATGCATCTCATGCTATTTGTACATAAAATGCTGAAAAACGGTTGATTTCTTGAGATTTTCGCACACCATTCCATCTCTAAGGTTTACATAGTATGGTCAGGAAAAAGATCAAATATACAGTGAGCAGTAGTTCTCTGGGCAAAAACGCCAACACAAGACTATGAAGCAGATGGGGGTGGAGCAGCAGAGGACCACACCAGGTGCCGTTTCTGTCAGCTTAGAACAGGCAACAGAGGTTACAATTACCACAGGCTAAACAAAATTGAACAACAGAAGTTTGTTTGTTGCCTTGTCCGATGAGTCTAGATTTCTGTTGTGACATTTGGACGGTAGGGTCAGAATTTGGGTTAGAACATGAAGCTTTATGAAAGCATGGTTCATAAATCAATGGTTACCGGTGTAAAATGCAAACAAGTCCACTGGCAACCTTAACATTCTGTGTTCCATACACTTTCCTTACACTTTCCTTACATCGGATTACCTTCCATTTTGCCAGGAGTTGGTTCCTGAGTCTTAGGTCAAGTGTGCTCAAGCAGTGGAGTTAAAAATGAATATCAAATAAATATCAAATTATTCTAGCGGTTTTAATTGTTATTTGTGATTCTCTTAATGCTTTATTCTCTGCATTACTCTGACTCACATTGTATGTTACTGTTTTTTGCTTATTAATAAAGATACAGCACTGGAATATTTATTTGATCAGGGACTGAACAATTCCATTTTGTTATGATTTGCGGGACAGCATAAGTGATGCACAATGTCCATAAGTATCACTGTACCTCAGATATTCAACTGAAAGACTCTCCACTAGAGGACAGTGTTCAGCCAGGTTAAACTTTGATTCCGCCATTTACATTGTTGCTGAAATGATCTGGATGGCAAGGAGTTCACATAGAAAATAATCAAAGTCGCTTCCTAAATGTTGTAATGGCATATTAAGATCAAACAATACAGACAATGCCATTATTTTATACTTTCGTGCATAAACTAGTAGAACAAAAGCAGTATATCTTATTGTATGCTTTAGCTTTTAGTGCTTTTATCTACACACCATTAATATATACCTAACACATTTTTCATCAGCACAGTCTTCATTAAAACTATAATTTATATAATCAACAGAAAATTAATGTTTTAAATTTCACTGAAGTAATTTTATTGCAGAAATATAGGACACATTTAAGCATGCATTACAAGGCCTACATACCTGGACCCGACTGTCATCGGATCCCAAACAGAACCTGGATAAGTCGAAGACAATACAGTACCAGTACAAAGTATTACAGGTTTCTCATTCACAACACAAAGGCCAATGAAGGCGATGGTTACTGGCTGTCAATGACAGGACATGTAAATGGTGCCAACAACAAGTTTCCTTCCACTAAGCACTTGGAACTGGTCCTAGAAGTGACAGTAGTGAAGGTGTGACCTGTCTAGATGCTGGATAATGAAGTCTGGGAGCTGTTTGGACTTATAATAATAACAGCAAATAATCAAATCAAAACAAAACTCCCTATATGGTTTACAACTTGTCAAAACAACCATCCTGCTTGTCACAGTCCAGTGATTCACCCACTCTCAAACTCTGTCAACTGTGCAAAGTGTCTTATATAGAGTCAACAATCTCTCACTAAGAGCCAAACTACACAAAAGTAACCTCTAAGACCCTTTTTGTAGATAGTGTACTCTTATGCCGTCTTGTGATGAGTCCCGGTGTAAAATTAGATCACATCTGTAAATGGTTACATATCAAGTTTTGCAGCAATCTGACATTTCTATGTGGATGCTTCATTATTATTCCTATTTTGTCAATGAGTGTATTTTTGTCTTATTTATTTAATTGGGACTATTGAAAAATTACCACCTATGAAACAAAATAAGCTAACTTTTAGCTATCAAGGAGAAAATGCACAATGTCCATTCTGTCGTTGAATTCAAAGCATATTGTCAGGATGACGTGGGCTGAAGAGCTACAGCATCGAACATAGCTCCCCTCTGACATTTTCCACTTCCAAATCAGACTGATCAATTACAGCCTGCTGTGCCACACCTTGTACACCTCTGTACTCTGCCTTGTTTTTTCTATGTTCTAGTTTTAAGTTGGTTGTTCTTTCTAATGCTTTTTTTCCGGTGTGTCAATGGTTCTTGTGCATCTTCATATTCTAAGTGCCTTTATCAAACATCTTACTACAGATTGTTATTGGCCCATTTCGTAAGTTAAGAGATAGCAGATTTAATTGGCACAAATTTTGGCATGTTTTAAGAATTTTTATACATCTCTGCATCTTGGTTATAAAATATATAGCGTTCAAAAAGGTGCTATGACTAATAATAATTATAATATTCTCTTCAGAAGCAAAAAAGTCTATATATTAAAATATATTAAAATGTATCAGTTGCCTGGAGACTGGGTCATTAATAAAAGGTAAAGTCTTTAATATTCTATTCTTTCTAAAATTAAATCCTGACCCATCTCTTGCCATGTCTATACAAGGACATACAAGGGCTCTGGATAGTTTGATATTTTTAAGCTTAGAAAATGTAAGCCTTTTTATTACTCCATATATACTGTGAGATAAATATGTGTTTGAAAACTGTATCAGTACAATAACAGAGGGGTCTGAAGGGTCTGATAAAACAAATTAAATCTAGACAGGATATTAATTTTTAAAACATTAATTATTCCAAAGAGCATAATTTTGGCATATCTGACCAATCCTTAGGTTGCTTTTTTGTTTTATTTAACAAAGGTAAGTAATTACATTTAATAAATGTTATTATATGGATGAAACCTATATATTGAAAGCCTGTGTCTGATATTTGAAAAGAGGATAGCTAATTGAAGTTTTCTGTGATATTCAAAGACTGCTGTGAATTTTCCTTACTAATGTCAGAAATCAAGTCCAATGTGTGGTGTGACATAATCTGCTCGTAGATTCTGGTAAAGGGCTTCATATATTTTATGAAATTAGGCCCAGTGGTGCAAACTGAAAGTACCGTCGAACAGTCTAAGAAGCCTCATTGGAATAGTGAAACAATGTGTGAAAAGAGAACTAATGTACTATTATAGATTTCTGATATGATCTATAACATGTAAAACACATGTATAATGTCTAACCCTTATTTGGTCAGTATATATATGTAGTGGAACAGAGCGTCCATTATGTGTGCAACACATTCAACAGTCCAAAAAGATGAAAATCAATTGATTTTCTTTCTTTTTAGGGGTAAACTAATAGCCACGACTTCCTATTAATGGATCAGGTTTATACAATTAATTTAATGCTGAAATTAAATGGGATAGGTGGTCAGTTGCTTCACAGCGAGAAGGTGCTGGGTTCAATCCCAGGTAGAGTCAATTGAGTTGTTTCTGTAGTTTGCATGTTATAGTGGCCCTAGTATAAGGGTTTGTGTGAATGTTTATGCTCAGTTTCAGATTGGGGATTTGCCTGTGCAGAATGTGCATTTATACTGGATGTATGACAGAGGAGTAACCAACATGGAAACCAGCGAGCTGTTTATGGGTGAAAAACAAGCAAGTGTAAAGTGTGAGAGAAGATGTTAAATCAATCAGAGCCATTGCACAAATATTGGCTATAGCCGGTACGACTATTTGGAATGTCCTGTAGAATGAAGTCACCACTGGTGTACTAAGGAACAGATGTTGAATATGTACAACAAAAAAGATCACAGCAGTTGATGACAGAACCTTTATGTGTGATATAAAGACCCTAAAACGAGTTAGTGATATCAACAACAACCTCCAGAGGGCGGTAGTGAAGGTGTCACGATCTGCTGTTTGCAGAAGAGTTCATGAACAACAATACAGAGACCTCACACGGAGATGCAAACCACTAATTAGCAAGATGAAAAGGAAGACCAGGCTGGAATTTGCCAGGAAGTACATAGACAAGCCTCAGAAATTTTGGGACAAGGATTTATGGACTGATGAGACAAAGATTTACCTTTACCAATGTCATCAAAAGGCTAAGGCTTAGAAGAAGAAGGCTCTGCTCATGATCCCAAACATACAAGCCTGTAATGGGGTTGGCTTGCAAGGGTTTTTCTGAAAGGCTTATTAATTTTCATTGATGATGTCACATACCACGGCAGCAGTACAATGATCTCAAAAGTCTACTGAAACATTTTTTCTGTTGAAGTAAAGAAAGATGCAACCAAACGGATTGAGAGAACCTTCATTATGCACCAAGATAATGACCCTAAACACACTGCCAAAAGTACAAAGGAGTTCATCAAGGCAAGAGGTGAAAGGTTTTTGGACCGGCTTAATCAATCTCCAGACCTAAACCCTATGGAGTATCCATTTTACCCGATAAATAGGAGACTGAAGGGAGTACCATCCTATACACACATGTGTGCATTTGTGTGTGTGTGTGTGTGTGTGTGTGTGTGTGTGTGTGTGTGTGTATATATAT
>JAUZST010007163.1:0-14365 GCA_034779995.1 Parotocinclus haroldoi | reverse complement strand
CACACACCCTCACTCACACACACCCACACCCACACACACACACTCACACACACACACACACACACCCTCACTCACACACACACACACCCTCACTCACACACACACACACCCACACCCACACACACACCCTCTCACACACCCTCTCACACACACAGACAGACAGACCCACACACACACCCTCACTCACACACACACCCTCACTCACACACACACACACCCTCACTCACACACACACACACACACACACACACACACACACACACACACACACACACACACACACACAGAGAGATAGTTTTAATTACCAATTAAATGTTAAATATAATTTTAAGATAAGTGAGGCATGGATATTATCAATCCTCTATCAGATTCTTACCCTTTTTAGCTGATTTATTGATCTCATCTGTGAATCATTCACTACATTGTTGAGCAATCTTAACAGCTAATTAATCACACTCAAAACCAAGCCAACAAATGGGCAAATAACTTTTACTGCTAAGCATGCAAGAACACGACAAAGCCATATTTTACTTTTACATTCATCTACAAATCGCTAATCATACAGAGAATACTGAAATCATTATTTCCGTGCAAGAGAACAATATAACATTCGCATGGAGTTCCAGAATTGTAAACTTGTCACGGTTTGTGATTTGAGGAAAATAACTAAATGATTCTTGCCCGGTCCTCAACCGGTGCCAGCTTGATTAGCAAAGCCCAAGCTGAGGACAAGGCCTGAGGCAAACAAAGTGCTCAACAGCACCAGCTCAGCTTCCAGCTTTACAGAATGGAGAGTGGCACAAAAGTGTCAGGTAAATGCACAGTGAGACCAGCTTCACCTGAGCTGAGACTTTACTAAAGTCTCTATTGAGCAGTGCACACAACACCTTATACACCTTTTCTCACGTTAATTATGACTGGGGATTCCCCTAGAGACCTATGACTGTTCATATTAATCAAGGCTGTGTAGTGCAGCATAACTGCTGCTGGAAAATAGCAGTCAAGGAGCACCATCGCAAAAAGGCGCGGTGGTCTTGACTTAACTCCTGATTAAGCATATCCATTCAGAATGTGATTCCAGTTTGATTTCCAGTGTAAACATGGCACTATGAGATGGGCTTGTGGATGAATAAACACGTCGTTCAGAGCATATCCTAAATACCACACAGGGAGCAGTTACCGGAATGGAAATTAACCTTTCTAAAATCAGAAATACTGCCGCTCGAATGGGTCTTGAATGTGACAAGTCGGAGAGCAATGCCGTTCCCCAATCCACACGTCCAACGCACAATCCTGACCGTGTTATGCAACCTTTCAGCTCTAAGCATTACGGCTACAACAAAGCACATGCTCCTCTTGACAAATAATCAGAGAGCTTGGTCGATGCCCTTCACACCCCCCACCATGCCAGAAAAGCTACATACCGGTGGACTTCCATTTTCGATGACACCGTGCACCTTTCATTCAGGATGAAGCCAGACAACTTGCAGTGAGCCGCAGACTGGAGCTGCATGGCTTGGTGCAGGAAGCCCCAGCGCAGCCAATTCGATCCCGATCACACTCGTCTATTCATCGCCTTCACCCACTCAGAATGCATCGGTGATTCATTATTTAGAGACAGGAGCAAGTCAATGGTGCTTCTCCATGCTGCTCACATACACAGTCCCGCTTTTCACTGTTTCCGACGGTAACCTGGCAACAGGCATTCGAGCACTCACGGTTGTTAAGGACGATCACGTTTGGGGGAAGATGAAATTGATACGCTGTGTTATTTCCGCCCAACTGAACAAGTTGTTTTCAACAAAAAACTCAATTTGATATTAAAAAAAAAAAAAAAACAAACTCAAAAAAATAGGGGGAGGGGGGATCTCCCACCTCCTTTCACCGCTTCCCTCCCTTTGCTCTTTTCCTCTCCCACCCCCGCTCTCCCCAGTCTCCTCTGCTGCTCTGCTCAAATGGCAGATTGTGTTTTCCTGGCTACACATTCTCTTTCTCTCAATGTAATCACTGGAGTAGTGAGTTAGGTCCAGCATAATGTGGTGCAAAGACACACTTCTGTTATAATGCAGTCCAACTGTAAATAAAAACAAGTATTACAGTGAACGTGAAATTCAGTGGAACAGGCACCTCAGCAATCACAATTATCAGCTGTTACTGTACATAACACACGATTTGTAGCACTGTACAGACCAGAGAGAGGAGAAATAACTAAATAAGGCTGAGTAGAGATGCATCCAATGCAAGTGTCTAGGTTGATTCCATTTTTTTTCTGTCCAAGAATTATAAAGTAAATGACATAAAACATCGACTTTTCTAGTACTTGAAACTTCTTCTATTAAAGGAAAGATAGCAGCAGCTGCTTGCTTGTGTCTGGCTCCTAACTCTCAGCGGAAAATTCAACTGAAATCTAAGGTCCTTGTCACCAGAACGTGTCAGTAATGGTCTGTCTAATCAACATGCATTTTAAAGCTGGAAAAGTGCTTAAAGCAGAATTCAATTGATATTGAATTGATGTTAGTGGAAGCAGTGTGTTTTTCAAGTTTGACTTTTTGTCGCTGTCACATGGAGCTCCATTGTGACTGTATGACCAGCGCAGAATTGGTTATACGAGACTGATCGGCCTATCCTGATCACCAGCCAACTGATCAGTGCATCTCCAGTGCTGAGGCAACGTCATGTTATTCATGTACAGGGATCTACAGTAGTGACCAATGGATTTGAGAATGGCACCAAGTTTGGTTTTCACAGAGCTTCCTTAGCCTTTTTTAGAACTTTTTTCTTACAAGGGTCTAAAACTTTTGATTGACAAATACATCCGGTTTAAGCAAAAAAAATTTTTTATTTAAATTTTTATATAGTGTTGAAAATCTAAGACTTCTGCACTATGCATACTGGGTATGAGGTTCTGGGCAAAAATTTGAATTATGGCAACTACTCCTTGCCTAATTAGTGCTTGAAGTTCATCCCAGTTTCTGGATTTTTGTTTGTCCACTTTCTTTTTGAGGACTGACCAAAGGTTCTCAAACGACATTTTGTTACCATTCCTTACTCATGGCAGTGCAACCCCACACATGAATGGCCTCGGGATACTTCAATGTTGGCATGATGCAGGACCCATGGTAGCGCTCAACTATTCTTCTCCTGACAATTTACCGATTAAGCCAGACGTGAAATACTTTGCATCTGTGTGACTCGTGAACTACCTAACTAATAGAGACTGCAGGGCACTCTGATCACAGCTTTCATGTTCAAATATCTTGTGGGCATTTCCATAAATATGCTGTTGCACTTTGCTTTGCAGTACCATTTCTCCATTTGCAGTATTTGCATCTGAGCCAAACTACACACTATATATTGTCACAAAGCCATAATGTACATTTGTGTACAATGCTCCTGGACATAAATGAAGCAACAATGCATGGCAAATTAAGTTCAAACAAGATATCAATTATCCAGCAATGAAAAACGATTGAACGAACAATAATGAACGAATGTTAAATACGGGTATGCAACGTTTAACAACCGGTGTACGTTGAAATAGTATATTGACAAGAAATTACAATAGACACAGTTTTATGGTACTGTAATGTAATTATCAAGGGTAATCGTACAAGGAAACTATGTAAATGATACATAATTGCATCATATATCGCTGAAATAATCTACACACTCATCTAGCATCCCTAATGCCGTCAGATTTTATTTTTTACATTTTTACAAAGTGAAAGGGTGGTCATTATATGGCGTTTACCTTACCTGTACTCATCTAATGAAGCCATGCTATACCCAAATTACCAGAAATACACTTTGCTTCCACGTGTCAGAATAAGTGTTTCAGGTCAGAGTCAGGTGGACTTCCTACATTTCTTTCTCGAAATAAGTCGCACTACTTACTGACTAGTTGGTTTCAAAGCACTTATGCACAAATACAAAGCCTAAAACGTCTTCAGCGCCATGTCTTAGCATTAAATGAACATCCATGTTTCACAGAATGTCATCAGTGCAATTTGTCAATAAGAAATGTACCCTAAAACGGTATCTGTAATGTCATAAGGTGGTTCTTCATTCAATGATTTTTATCTAAATCCGCAAGTGCAAAGTTTTAACACAAAGGGACAGAGGATTCAAATTCAACAGTGTGTGTTATCCAAATACAGAAGTGGCATATACATTTACTACAGATTTGCTGGGGGGCATGAAAGCCACCTGCACCTATTGAGAACTAATGAGTAAGCAGGAGTAGTGTGTGTGGGAGATCTGGAGCTCAGTGTCAGCAGCTCAAATGGTACAGAGGAGGATGGTGGTGGAAACCAGAAATCTCAGTGAGCCAAATCAGGCATACATGGGCATATGGGTACAAAAGGTGAGATCTAGATTACATAGATCCAATTTTCAGTACATAAAAACACACAATTACAATCAAAATTAATTACAACATCCAACATACCTCTTACTTTTCCCTTATTTGTTCAGTTCATGGAAAGCCACAATACAAACATGCTGTACATTGTCCAGCAGCCAAGCATTTTTTCCTTTGAACTACTTTCCAGAAACTACTGGTGGTCTAAAGTATTTAGTGAGCAATCGCACAAAGAACCTAGAAAGCGCACAGTGCATCACGATGTAAAAAAGTCTGCCATACTTAAGAGTGTGCGACAAAAAAAAAAAAAAAAAACCAAAACAAACAAAAAAAAAATGGTATCTTGATATTTTCTGGGAAGTTGCAAGGACAAAGCTTTATGTCCTTCAAAGATTCCTCTTACGTTGTACTAGACTGCTCTTATTAATTTATTACTGAAAAGTACTAATAAGACCAATGGAAATAACATCTAAGGATATTGAAATGTAAAGTAAATGTATTTAGTTAAAACAAGCATTCAGGTAAAAACTGTATCGCAAACAATTCACATTTAAATCCCCACAACAGCTTTATAAAGCCGAACGTCGAGGCCATGCCTGTAATTGAGAGCGCCATCGATAAAGTTAGTCATAATCTTCATATTATTCTTGTTAGTTAGTTTGTAGGTGAATTGAAAAAATTAGAGCTGTTAAGAGCAACAAATTTTCCGAGAACAATAAACTTTATTTACAGTGGGGATGGAAAGTTTTCAGTTTTCCTGAAATTTATCACTGTTTGATTGCAGCCATTTGCTAAAATCAAACTCTTTTTAAAAATAGATTTACAAAAATTTATACGTCTTTTCTGTCAAGATGGGATGCTGAGTTTACATTAATGAGAAATAAAATGAACTTTTTTGATTATAGCAGATGGCTGCAATGAAACGGAGTGAAAAATATTAAGGGGTCTGAATATTTTCCGTACCCACTGTATTTCTTTAGTTTTTTAATAAACTTGTGACACGTGTACTAGCTGTACGGCTGGTCCAATTCTGGAACATAAGTCAATGTAGCATATTCCCTACAACAATAAGCCATTTGACTGATTTGAAACAGATATGTCGCTTCCTACCAGCTAAATTAAACTAAATGAGATTCAGCAGATTGCGGATAAAAGGGTTTAAAGGACCGAACAGTGTCAACTTGGGAGAGGTAGGATTTGAAGCCTGGACCTTCTGGTTCATAGTCCAGTACTTAATTTGTAAATAAATGCAGTGATGTAGTGTTTAAGTGGCAAGCACAAGCTTGGCTCGAGTTTCAAATGGAGCAAAACACTAAGAGAGAAGCACAAGCCTGAACGAGCCTGTACTTCTTGGTTAATTCACCACTGCATGAGCCTGCCCTGAATCTGTCCACTGAATCCAATGTATGTAAAGAATCAATTTTGTGATTCTTCATTCATAATAATAAAACAAGAAATATGGAGAGCTATAAACCACATTGTATAATAAAAGTCGGTTTTATACAGAATTAAATACATTGTAAAAGCATCTAAGATATTTACACAGAATAAAAGCATATCCTGTTCAGGACGGATGATCACACGCATTCAAGCCAGAGTTAGCAGAAAGAAATGGAGAGAGAGAGATGGAAAAAAAATTATGGATTTCATCATACATTTATCTGTCATTTCTGCAGGTCCAATCTCAAAAACGGAAAACAAAAGCCAGCTTAAAAGACACCCACTTAAGTCCAGTCCAATAATGACAGAAGTGCTTAGTATACGACTATCAGAAACTGAACCATTTCATCTGCTGAAGCTGTAGAGGTACGATATGTTTTTGTCAAATTGGTGTAAGATCACCGTGTACGAACATTCTTACAGGGTCTTTCTACACGTCAACTAAAAGTTGGGACAAGGAGAAAACCGCTAATGCTATATGAATCCTCTGATTTTGTACGGACACCTCGAAAACATTTCACCACCTTCAAGCCAACTACTGAGCGGAATATGAAAATAAATGCAAACTTTAGGAATCAGCTGTCTACAAAAGGCTTAAACCTGCCACGGCACCAGCATAAAAACACTCAGTAAACCTTAGCAAAATCATGGTGCAAAAAAGGTGCTTTAGAACTGATAAGTTATCGATAATAATAGTTAGCAATATAATAGAAACAAGAGCACGCTGGTACAAAGTAAGAATTTTTACATCCGTACAGGCAAGACTGTTTAAATTTAGCAAGTTCAAATGCAATCATTGATCTAAAAATAGTCACAGGCAAAACTAACAAATCTACAAGGCAGATATTCTATAAATTAAACTACATACAAAGCCAGTTTACAAATATTCATTGTGACTACAAATACAAAATCGGTAGCAGAATGGCTTTGGGAACAACTACGAAGCTGTAAACAGGTACTAAACTGCTGACTTACGCGTCACGCGTCATTACTGCGTTCCCCCTGTGAAGAGCCCGTCTGCTGTCTGAGTAACTGTCTGTAATTCGAAGGTGTTCAGCCAGCTGCCCAACTGCTCGTGCTCATCCAGTCTCCAAGCTTCTCAGCAGAACCCTACCCGTGAGAGCTAAATCTGGCTGCCTGTCCAGCCTCCTAAAGAATTTCCCCCTCACCCTAGAATAAACCTGCTGACCAAAAGGCATCATGAGCCATGTTTCAGGCCCCTCAAAGTCTATGATCCTGTCATCACATCTGATTGGCTTCCCAACAAGGAAACAGTAAGAGTCAGCGAGTTCACACATTCTTGATGTAGCTGATCACAAACAGTAAAATAATGTTCTGTGGCACTTCGACGATATGCCATGGCAACAGTACAAGCTAAACTTGTACTACACACGTTACACCTAATATTAATAGCATACGGTTTTAAAAAAAGTCATTGGATACAATTTCAATCTTTGACTGGCACTCTGAGATAATCCATATATACAGGGTGAGTCAAAAGTCACAGGAAACAAAAAGGTATGCAAGTAATGGGTGAGGGGGCCCTATCTTTGTCCAAGTCTGGTGCATGGCTGCCATGTTGAAAGTCGCCATATTAGATCAAGGACAAATTGATGACGCATACCAAAAAAGACCAGAAAATCGATTAGAGTTCAAAAGTTATAAACGTTTCGTGCTCGTCACCGGTAACTAAAGATGAAATTGACAATTCCGATGTCCAGGAAATGCATCTGCAACATCATAGCTACAGACTTGGACAACTGACACCCAGAAAGACCACCAATTTCACACAGCACTGTTGCACCCCTCATAGCCAAATTCCATGAAATGTGGACGACTGTAGTGGTCATCTGAAGACTGATAACGAGAAAGAAACCTCAACAATGGTTTTGGGAGCCTTTGTGAAAAGTCCATGACGCAAGACGTGTCCTGTGCCTTTTAGCTCACTGTTTTTTTTTAATTAAATATGTAAAAAAGGAAATATTCACACATTCTTGTAAGAACGTACATACGGCATTTTACTCTTAAGTATTGTTCACAAATGTGTCTGAATCTGTGAGTGAGCACTTCTTTGCTGAGACGATCCATTCACCTCACCGGTGTTGCATATGAAGACGTTTAGGCAACGTGATTATTGGACAGATGTACCTTAGGGTGGCCACAAAAGGCAAATACTCTAAAATGTGCAGTTTTATTACATGGCACAATGCCACAAATATCCATTCACCCATCCATATATTATATACACACAGACACACACAGAGAGACAGAGAGAGACAGAGAGAGACAGAGAGAGACAGAGAGAGACAGAGAGAGACAGAGAGAGACAGACAATCCTTAGCCCTTCCAAGTAGAGAACATAAGCTAAACCGCTCTTAACATCTGCCACAAGGCTAATTTAAAAATAACTTCTAGAGTGTACAGGATGCAATGATGTAACTAGCAGTGAGAAGATGAAATGGACATATATTTATTTTGCCGCCGAGTGCATGGCGTTTTCAGTAAAGGAACACTGTCAGTAAAGGCCGGTATGGAAACAGAAGAAGCATTGAATCTCTTTTCAAAAGTAGTAAGTTTCCCTATATCTCACCTTACACTGAAGACTTTTGTTGGCTCGTGACTACGCCCGTCTTTAGTTTTTGGATGATCCACTGTACTTACATGAACAATAAGTCTCTGGGAAAGACAACAGGCACCAAATGTTTATGCCCTACATTCTATGTCATAGTATGCTTACTTTTTTGGGGTGGAGAAAGTCACAGCGTAACAAACTTCACAGGTGTGCCATGGTGGTTGCTTTGTGTGCGCTAACGCAGCACTCACACACCTAACAGATTTACTGATTGTACAACGCAGTGCTTTTCCGCAACTTTCGCTGCACTTACAAGATTTTCACATTATCAGCTGAGGGCATGTTCCAGGCTCAACTACACTACATGTGAACTGTCCAACTGTACTTCTACTTTGGAAATGAGGTTGGATCAACACTACACATGAATCAGCTAAAAGTTTAAGACCGAGGTATAAAAGTTGAATATATCTCTAACCCATATTGTAAATAGGTTTTGTTTGTTGGATACACACCGTTGCTACAACTGTGTAATAACAAAAGCAGCCCGCAAATGCAGAACAGTCAGATTGTGTTAGTGAATGTAGCTAAACCGGCATGGTTCTTCCACTCAAAGAATGCATCACTCAGTACCTGACCTTGAATAACTCTGCCTGCCCCCCCCCTATGCAAACAACACATTTGGCTCACTTAGTCATTCCTTAGCCATTCAAACAATCTCAGGTTCTGCCAGCAGTTACATTGTTTATGAACCTAGTTCAAGATAACGGAGAAAAGACCAATTTATTTGGACATGCTGAAACGAAATAAGACCACAAAGAAACAGGATTTTCAAGCAGTTACATTTTCAAAACATCTTGTGTGTGTGGTATAACACCATAACAATGAATTCTCCTTTCAAAAAAAATGAGCGTGTGTATCCTGGCTAAAATTGAAACTTACTCCAGGCGGATTGGAATAAAAACAAACCACATGTTTGTTGGAAAAAAGTTTATGAACGTGTTAATTTGCACGCCTGTATTTTTATCTGAACATTTGCACGTTTCGCTTTTTTAGTTTACGTTTTTTAATGTTTGCAAAGATAAATAATAATAACAACATGGGTAACTTTGCTAACTAAACTTACTTTAGCCTACTCTGTAAAACAGATAAATATACACATATATATAGGAAATAAAAATCTGTCTGGCAAAACGAATCAATTTTTTGCCCACAACTTAAGATGGGTGGACCATATAATTCTTTTTTTGCTGTGAACATAAATCAGTTTTTGTATCTGCATGGTATCAGGCTAGTGACATAGAAAGTAAATTTAACAAGGAGAATATAAAGATTGAAAAATGGATAGTAAAATGCTTTACACTTAAAAAAGATACAGGCAAGTCCTGACTGTGATGCACTACTCATAGCAGATGGTAAATTCACTAACAGTACATGCATGTTCGGATTTTGAGGTCGATTCATGTATATTCGCATTCGTAGCAATCAAATGGGAGTTCTGGGTTCTCTCCAAACTTCAGGGGTGGCAAAAGGCATATGGCTTGAACCTTTTGAACCTCGTGCTATAAGAAGCCTAGTAACATACATGGGATGTCTCCAATTTTATATTGGTCTCCCAATTAACAACCAAAAGTAATTCTCAAGTTCACTGTTGAAATGTATCAGAAATAATCTGAACTATTTATGCAGTTTAATGGCATTAGAAGGGTGCATGGTGAATCCAATGTAATACGAAGAAGACGCTGTACTACAGAGTAACTTAAATAACCACTTATATAACCTTAAATAACCTTGAAACAGATGGGTTAGAGCAGCAGAAAACCACACCGGGTCCAGTTAAGCCTTTATATTGTGCACATGATCACCAAAATGCAATAACAGTCGATTAAAAAAAACAAAACCAAAAAAAACCCCATAACCTGTCCTAATGAATCTTAATTGCAGCATTAAGATGGCAGGGTCAGAATTTGGAGTAAACAACATGAAAGGATGGATAAACCCTACTTTGCGACAATGGGCTGGTGGTGGCTTAATGGCAAGAAGGATATTTTCTTGGCACACTATAAACTTTTTATTTATTTTTTTATTATCAACTTTATTTTCTTTATTGTTATAGCATGTAAACAATGCTCACTTGGTATTAAAGTTTTGATGCTGACCATGACCATCCCTTTATAAGTGTAATAGATTTTGATGGCCACCAAGATAAGAAGACATGTTACAAAGCTCAAATCAATGCCAAAGTGTTTCTTGAAACATAGTGAACATAGTGAGTTCACTGTACTCGAATGGTCATAGTAATCAGATCCCAATCCACTAGAGCACTTTTGGGATATGGCAAAGGGAGTTGAATTACAGATGTGCAGCCAATAATTCTGCAGCAACTGCGTGATGCTATAGTTTAGATCCATGCCTGGGGGTATGGCAGCCCTGAAGGACAAATTGAATCCAACTTTGTACTAGCAAGGTATACCTAATAAAGTGACCAGTGACAGTATGCTACTCGTTTTCACTTATTGCATGAGCATGCTCAATTTTTTTTTTTTTTGATTAAAAAAAAAAAAAACAAAATAAAAAAATTAAACACTGGCTAAATACAGATGCAAGGTAAAAATACAAAAATAAAAGTCAAGGTCGTTTTTTTAAATATGGGACAACGCCTTTTTAATGTATTGCTTTAATAGCATTACAGAACCTGGCATTACATGCATGTGCCACCTGATGCAGACTGATCCAGGTTCAGGGGAAAAATCCAGATTCTCCACTTTTATTCCCATCTGCCCTCCAGCACCGAGATCATAATCTGTAAATCTTCCAAAGCTATTGCTCAGTCAGGGTACTACAGCTAAAGAAGTCTCACAGCAGAGGTTGAGAGGCATTAGAAATAAACAACACTGTTCCTAAAATAGAATCTTGGTGAAAAGCAACTAGGCACAAAAACTGACCCCTATATTATTAGCAATTACACAGCACAATGCGTAGGATGAGGTGATTTAGTTTATCAAGCCAGCTGTAGCCATTACCATAAAGGGATGCACACATGCATAACAAGTGAGAAATGTCACTATTGAAGTGTGCACTCTGATACCCTGCTCTGTATTCACATCCATCTGACCACTAACGGCAATTACAAATTAGTATAGGAAATAAAACTCTGTCTTGTATATAGCATGTTCACGTCTGAATGATGGAAAGCTAGTGCAAACCTGAAACCTTGGAAGGGCAGAAACAATTTCTTTTATTTCCAGTGGTATAAAAGAAAAGACTTACTATATTGTATAGGTCTAAATGTGCTCCTATTATTGTAGTATCTGAATACGCTTTTTAATTATTATAGTATCTAAACCTATGCAGTCATTTCCAGACAGTCCATTTCATCTTCCTGTCCCGCACAGCGTGATGTAGAGGTTAAATGGTGCACCAAATGCTGGGGTCCCAGCAATATTGGCACATTTTCTTTCAGTACTTTGGTAAAAGACTTGTAAAAGTGCAGTCTTAACAACCTAAAATTGGTAGCTCAAACATGCAATCATTGTCTAACGCACAATATGATACACAGTTTTTTTTTTTTGTTTTTTTTTTAAAGAGGGGAAACGGCACTAATTGAACATAATCTTTTGTTCAATTCCGTGTTACATTTCAGGTTTTGTGCTCATTTTCTGCCATCTAAGAGCCAACATCTGTCCATATGGTATAAAAACGGCATTTTAGTACTCCATGCTTTGAACCTTTGAATCTTGTATGTGTTCTAGTGTTTAATGTGTTATCTGATGCAAAAGTTAGAGTTAACTCTAAAAAGATGAGCTCTTCTTGCTCAAATTTCCCACATGGAACTTTAGTCATAACCGGCATGTTTTACAGCACGAGAAAGTCATTTTGTACTTCCCTTTTGATAAAATACTCATTTAGCATACCGTGAGCAGCTCTGATCACAAACTTAACAAGACACAGATGGGATTTCAAACCTGATGCCCAGCTGGGGCATCATAACGGTGAAAATTGCACCAGTGGAATTCTAGTAAACTTGAATCATTAAAGATGCACTTTATGATTAAAAGCAGTCAAAACCTAAACAAGAATCACAAAGCTGTGCATTTAAAATATTTCAACTACAACCCGAAGAAAGTTGTGAAAACATGGACATGCATACAAAATGCAAATTAAAAGCATACATAAGTGTAATTTACCTTTATTTAAATGGAGACACTATAAACCTGAGCTATGCAATGTTTTGTCTGAGCAGCTTCATTTCATTTGTTAAGAACTGTCCATTTCTACATTTCAGTCCTGCAGCACATTAGGGCTTGCAATGAACTTAAAGAAAAAATACCTTATGTGATGCCATACAGGTGATAGTAACCCTGATTTGGTACAAGAGCTGCATCTAAGAAAGGTGGCGTCAGGGGATCAAAGATAAGCAAAAGATCTCCACTTTGCAAATGAAATTTCCACTACTGTGATGGCCGAATTAATACAGTTTAAGTTATTCATTTTCTTGAAACTTAAATGTCTCTCTATTCAACCAATTGGGGGGGATGGAATTTCCAGCATGTACTTGTAATATACAAGTACATATCCACCTGTATATTAAGAAATGGAATAAAAGCTATTGGGTTCAAACTGTGTGGCATTAAATAAAAATGTAAGAAACAGGTATTCATTTTCTATTTGAATTTTGCAACCTGTTCCAATTACATGTGATTTGGAGCTGTAGATTAACTACAAGCAATAAGACAATCAATTTTGAACTAAACGTTTACAATTTCAAATACGTTTGTAATCCCTCGTGTTCCTCGTAACCTTGACTCCTTTGAGGTAATGAAGTCCACATCTAGGTTAAATTGAGCTTCAGCACCAAACATGGCAATCAGTATGTGATGAGTCATGCTCCCAGCCAACTTGCCTTAACCACTTTGCAGACCCTCCGACACAATCTACCTCATTTCAGTGTTTGAGGTAACTTGGAATGAAGGAAAGAATGAATCTCTCCCTGCAGGGGTATGTATGCGCTTCTCCACATTCCGTTGATTCCAAAGGAGAGAGCTCAGTTTGCTCCAGTTCATCGAGTGGCTTTCCAGATTACAGCTCAGTACAGTGGTGGGAATGGTGGGGTGTGGGGTGTCGGTGCATTCTTTCCACCTCTGCGACCTCAAGGAACATGGCAGAGAACCTGTCTCAACTGTATCAACCTGTGTCAACTGCTCACTTCATCTGATCAAGATATTTCCAGTCCAGCTAAGCAAAAACGTCCCAGCAAGCACATGACGTACGATACCAGAAAACAGACAAAGCAAACACACAAACACCTTAGCCACCGATTAAAATAGGAACCACCTGTAAGATACCGACCAGATTAGCATGTTGATCTTCTAATGGTCTTGACATGGGAGAACACTGCAGCTACATTGTGGTGTTCATACTATAATACTCTTGCTAGTTTTATTCAATTGGCTGATGTCCAGTACGGCAAAAAAGGTCCCGGATTCAATCCCCAGGGTGTAGCGGTATTGGTCCTTTCTGTGGGGAGTCTGCATGAGGTCCAGGTACTCTGGTTTTCTCCCACATTTCAAAGTCGTGGTTAATTAGTGTCTCTAGTATGTAGCCCTTAGTATGTGAATGTGTCCCCTATAATGGATTAGAGCCCCGTCCAGAGTCATTCCTGCCCTTATGCCTAGAGTTGACCCCCATTTGGATTAAGCTGAAGATAATGAATGAATGAATGAAGTCCAGTCACCAGCTACATGTGCCAAATCACAAATTTCATACAGAAGGGCTTACATTTTCACCCTCATACTAGTCCTCTTGAACTTGCGTGCACACATTGTTACCCTACATAAAAGAACCCTTAGGGAAAGAATCAATTCAATTCAATTTTATTTATATAGTGCTTTTTACAACCTAGTATTGTCTCAAAGCAGCTTTACAATAATACATTATCTTAAAAGGCCAATCCCAAGTTGAGCAAGCCTAGGGCGACAGTGGAAAGGAAAAACTCC
>JAUZST010007162.1:0-14365 GCA_034779995.1 Parotocinclus haroldoi | reverse complement strand
ATCCGGGTACTGAAATGGCCAGCCTACAGTCCAGATCTTTCACCTATAGAGAACATTTGGCGCATCAGAAGGAATGTGCGACAAAAAAGTCCCAAGACAATTGAACAGTTAGAGGCCTGTATTAGACATGAATGGGAGAGAATTCCTTTTTCTAAACTTGAAAAACTGGTCTCCTCTGTCCCCAGACGTCTGTTAAGTGTTGTAAGAAGAAGGGGGGGGGGGTGCCACACAGTGGTAAAAATGGCCTTGTCCCAACTTTTTTATGATTTGTTGACGCCATGAAATTTGGAAAAAACATATTTTTCCATTAAAATGATACATTCTCTCAGTTTAAACTTTTGATCTGTGATTTGTGTTCTATTCGGAATAAAATATTAGATGTTGGCACCTCCACATGATTGCATTCAGTTTTTATTCCCAATTTGTTTAGTGTCCCAACTTTTTTGGAATCCGGTTTGTATAAAGAAAAGCAAAAAAGAGGAGCAGGCTGTACCCAGTGCCTTGTGGAACCTCGTATCTGAATTTAGTTTACAACGAATCATAAGGTAATGATTCATAGACTAGAATAAAAATACTTAAAACAACATAATATCAACAACACAGAGTATTATAACACGAAGCTAAGGCTGATGTTACATGACAATAATAATCATTGTGCCTTCAGAGTATTTAAATTGCCATTAGATGGCGCAGTTGGTCTGCAAAATAAAGGCGTTTAGCGCTGATATAAAACAGCTAATCCACTGCTCACTTAAATGATGGGATATTTCATTATGGGAGATTTCATTTTAAAGTATCACCTACTTTTTTGAGCAGTACATTTCTAACGTATTTTAAACAATGGGAATTTGACAAAATAATTCAGTCTACTTTCAAACCAAACAAATCTGATTGACAAGGCTTTAGAGACCATGTTAGTACACTTAGATAATAATTTTAAAAAGTCAATAATGCATTAGTTACTTTACTAAAACGTGCATGCAATAAAATTCCATGACAGTAGCATAGTGTTGTTCATATTATATTATCACTTTCAGGACTATGATGACTATAATGACAATTATGGCCTAATGTCTGTTTCTTTCTTTCTTTCTTTCTTTTCTTCTTTTCTTCCTTACTTCCTTCCTTTCTTTCTTTCTTTCTTTCTTTCTTTCTTTCTTTCTTTCTTTCTTTCTTTCTTTCTTTCTTCCTTCCTTCCTTTCGTTCTTGCTTTTTTTTCTTTCTTTCTTTTTTCCTTCCTTTCTTTTTCTTTCTTTCTTTCTTTCTTTCTTTTTTCTTTTTTTCTTCTTCCTTCCTTTCGTTCTTGCTTTTTTTCTTTCTTTCTTTCTTCCTTCCTTTCTTTTTCTTTCTTTCCTTCATTCCTTTCTTTCTTTCTTTCTTTCTTTCTTTTTTCTTTTTTCTTTTTTTCTTCTTCCTTCCGTCCTTTCTTTATTTATTTATTTTTTTTCTTCTTTTCTTCCTTCCTTCCTTCCTTCCTTCCTTTCTTTCTTTCTTTCTTTCTTTCTTTCTTTCTTTTTTAGATATGCGTCAGGAACACTATCAATCCCACTTCAAACTTGTGATCTTCTGAGCCATAAATTTTTTTTTTTTACAGAAATATGTCTAGTTCTATGAAAATATGAAGTTACAGAACTGTGAATTAATTTAAAGTTCAGGAAAATACATCACTGAAGTTATTGCATGACTTCTCAACGATACAAATCTTGGCCATAACCCTGAAAAGATGCCCTGTAATGGCCCTTGTTCAGAGACAGACAGCTAAGCGGTAGATGAATGAATGCTTTCTAATAAACTATACACACCTTTAGTATCACTTCACTTTATTGTATATTTAATCAGTTCTGATAAACCAATGTACAACAATTTAAAGATAAGTACATCTTGATATTATTATAAACCTTATCAGTTATGATTTGTAGATGCATTTCAAAGCAGTCTCAATTAAAAGCTATTTACATAATTATAAAACCTGTAGTTAAATAGTGTAAATATAAAATAATATAATGAAATAATGTTAGGTTAGCTATTTAATTATCACAGTATTAAAATTTATTTGAGTGGGGCCTAATGTCTGACACCAATACTTCCCAAACTTATAAGTATTTGGTAGGTTCCCCTGTTGCTGTGTACTCTAGTTGGCATTCACTTTAAAGGTTTGAAATATGTCATCCATATACACTGTATATATTCCAAAATGAATATGAAGAAATTAAAAAATAAGCATTTGATTTTATTTAATTAAAAAAGATCATCAGAAATGAAAAATAAAAATGAAAGTTGTTTGATTACGCAAATGAGATACAAAATCAATTATGGTGATTGAGTAGTGAGTGATATATTGATGGGGGTAAACAGAAGAATGTTAAACTTTTACCCATGTCATTGAGTTAGTATTAATCTGATAGTCTATAGTATCCCACGTAGCATTCCCGTGTATGAAATACAGCATGATATGGTGTTTGGACAGCATCTAGAATGCATAAAGTTCTGTTAAAAACTGTTAAAAAGTCTTCCGGACAAAAAGTAGTGTCTAGATGGGATTAGTGCACTGTGTAAATAAAGAACTTTGGGCTGACTTGCACTGGCGTGGTCTTGGAGGTTGGAATGTATTTACACCCTCACGCATGTCTAAAACATGGGGAATGCAGTTTGTGTTCCTATAGCATAAGACATTGCTGGCTTGAACATAATTAACCTTAAAAACACACTCATTCAAAAATACTCATATACATAATATTCAGTATTCAATGTATAATATAATATTCACCAATTCAATTCCAATTGTGGCATATCCTAGGTTTCATTGAACATAAAACACTACTCATATGATGCGTCATGGTGGGTGGTGTGAGCACTATGGAGGAAAAGTTGAATAAATCCTATGCCAGTACCTTGTAGATATAGCAGAATTGTTACTGAAGAAAACGGATAATCTGCAATACACAGAATCAAGCAACTGAGCTAATCCCAGCTACAATAGTAAAATGATATGTATGCATATGACATCCAAAAGGAGATCACATGATCCTACTCATATGAAACAGACAAAACATGACCTTTGGCTTTTACAATTCAGGAATTATATTTCATTGACTCTGGTGTGGTAGATTCGAATAAAATTTCATTAATGACTAACTCATCTTAAGATCTGTGTACATAACCATTTTACCACTGAAATTAAATAGGTTTTTGGTAACAGGGATGACCAAAAATAGCAGTTATCCAGAGAAGAGCACAACCTTATTATTACACAAATCTTATCACAGGTTCTTATACAAGCCTTATCACAGCAGATCTTCCAGACCTAGACTGTCATAGACTTGTTGCTCGCTCGTAAATAAGGCAAGTTTCATTTCCATAAAAAGACGATAGACAGGTCAAACTTCAGTACTCCTAATGACCAGTGATCCAGACAGACGCACACTTGGAGTTACCTTGCCGTCGGTACATTCTGAGCACACTTTTCTTCAGATCTGCAGCCCATTAAGACCTGTATTACTACCATGACTAAACGGCAACACCTGCTGTCTTTGGCACGTCTTACATTGCCCACCATCGGCCTGGGCCTCATTTGTGTAGGGGTCTATGTCAAGTCTGTCCAAAGTCAAGACCTACAGGGTCTTCGAGACATCTCTACTTATCTCTTCATCATCTTTGGCTTCGTCCTGCTCCTCACAGGAACGGCGTGGTCAGTCGGACGTGTAATTCAGAGTGTGCGCATCAAGCTCTCTTTAAGGAGGCACCAAAACACAGATGTCTCCGTTTTTACTGTGGACAGGTAGGCCTGCTTTGCATTCATAGGTCAGGTCTGGTTGTTGTGGCCGAATAGTCCATTTTTTGCTATACACAATACATTAATCCAACACTCAATCCTAACACAGAGGTGTAATTCGCTATCTCACCACAGTGGTGAACCTGGGTCGAGTCCCAGATACACGGCTACCAAGCGGGTCATGCAAGTGACTCACAGTGCCTGAAAGAGTGAAGGTCAGGCATTGGATCATCTCTGGTAAACAATGTGAATGTAGCCCCTTTGTGCCCATGTCCAGACCATGTGGTGAAAATGTGGAAAAGGTTGCTGGCATAAGTAAATCGAGTAGAGAATTATCGGTAGCTTTATTGGACACCCATGTTAGTGGTCAAATTATTCTGACTTGGGATTGCATATAAACAAGTTTTTGAAACTTTGGAAGAGTATGTTGAGAAGACAACTGCATATTTGTCTAGTTTAATTATTCTTGAAACTATTCTGGAGCTTACAGAGATGGTTCTGTAGTAAATGCACAATCTGTACAATCTGATTAATGGACAACATATTTACACCCTTTACTGCTTCTGCTTTGCTGCAATAAGGATCTGCGATAGCAATGTGTTATTTACACTTTTTCAGATTGTTTACATTTAAAATATACGTGGTTCTTAATTAGTCCATGCCCCATCACTGTCAGTGTGTTTTGGCACTCTTGGGCGACCATACACCCTACTGAACAGTCAATGTGGGGGCACTCTCGTCCACTCTAACATGCTTCTGTTCACCCCCATGTATAGATCACTTACTACTCAGTCATGATAATTTAGTTTGCATCTCATTTGCATAATCAAACAACTTTCTCTGACTTTTCATTAGCTTTTCTAATGACCTTGTTTGATGAACTACATTTTCTTAATCTCTTCCTATTAATTTTGAAATGTCCCCTCATTTTTGTGAGCAGCGTATTTATTCTTTATCTTTTGAGTCTATTATTTGCACAAATATACATATTTTTGTAATCAGTTTCTTATCTATCTTGTTATACTTTGAAAGTATGTGAGTCTTTGTCACTTAAGTACATTGTTGCTGTAGCCCAGAAACGTCCCTCTGAGGATGAAGTACTCTTATCTGATTAATTTATCTGTCTGTCTGAACCCAAACAGGAATAATCTGTGAAAGAATCTGATTAAAGGATCTAATAAGTCCTAAACATTTCCTCCTCAGGTCTAACCTCTACCCGCCTTCATACGATGAATCTCAGGTCAGAAGTGATGTCACTGAAGGGTCTGACCCTTCTGCTCCAGTCACACAATGGCTTGGCTTAGCACCTCCAGTGTATACTGAGAGTAGCTTAGAGATCATCAGTGAGGACTTCAGCCATGAAGAACCACCGACCTACCAGCAAGCTGTTTATCAGAGGCAAACTGATAAAGACGTCTGTCCTCCAAACAGTTCAGCAGAATCACACTGAACGCTGGTTGTTGAACAGTCCTGAGCAAGAATGTAGAAGCAGCTCAGATGGTCCAATGTTTTTTAAGGATCTTCATGGATCTGGATTGAGACTAAGGAGAGTTTGACTCTATGACCCCTGACCATAGAATTACTGGGGTTAGAACTGGGAAGTAACATTACACGTTTCAGTGAAGTGAAAATATGGACAGTGGATAAACTTGTAAAGACAAAAAACAATGTTAGTACAAAGGAAAGTGGAACAGGCCCATTATATGTCTATGCAAAAGTATCAGGCCACGTTAGATTTGCAAATTAGTAGATTTCAGCAATGGTATAACAATCAAATATGTTTTTGTTTCTTTATGTACAACCAAAAAAGATGGGAAATTGTATGCAGTATTAAAAATAAAAAATAACAGCTTCTTTAGGCTACAATGGCAAGTATTTATTGTTCAAAGTTGAGCTATAGCTGCAAGTTATACTATAGATGAGCTATAGATGTCATGTTGACCCTTCTACAGTCTGAAGAAGCTTGATAAGGACTGGACTTTGTTTGGTAAAGCAGCAGTCAAAAAACATTTTTTCAGAAGAGGGGTAGAGTGAAAAGGCTAAGATATGCTTGCTTGACATTTTTGGGTCCAAACATCAACAATGTGTTGATCCTTTATGTGTTAATCCTTAAATATATCAACATATCCCTTGTATTAAAAAAAAATGGTGGAACTGGTAAATGGGTATTGCACGTAAGTAGGATGGCATGGATAAACATGAGGTAAATACAGAAGGTCCAGGGTTCAAATCCAGCCGGAGCCTTGAGCAAGGTCCTTACCTCACAGCTTGGATTGTAAAATTGTAACAGTTGTAGGTTGCTCTGAATACGGGCGTCTGGTAAACGACTAAATGTTTATGTAAATAAAGATAGGCAACCATGCCAAAAGACTGGAGAGATAAAGAATCCATCCATTTATGCTTTTGACACTGTATTATAAAACCAATGGTGTTAATATAAACGTCCACACCACTATCTGAGAAGGCTTTTCACCATGTCTCCTGAAATGACTGTATAGATTCTCCTTCATCAACCACAGGAGTGTTAAAGACGGCATGCAACAAGGCCTGATTTGTAACCAGTTGTTGTAGTTTGGGGTTGATCTGAGCCCTTCCACTTTAGACTCAGGCCTCACTTCAAGCACAGCAGTGTTGCTATGCTGAAACAAAAAAGGACCTTGTTCACAGTGTTGTAATGAATCACTTTAATCTATGATTATTAATAATAATAATAATAATAATAATAATAATAATAATAATAATAATAATAATACATCGCTCCAGAGAAACAGTTTCCATTACCTCATGCAACTTCCAACATGTTTCTTCCTGGTACAGGCTGGAAGTCTGGGTTTTGCAGCCAAGCCCAGATGATTTTTACACACATTTAAACACTCTATGGTCTCACTTTGTCCATTAGTGTTTTTTTGTGACTTTATGACCGAGCTTAGCTACTCTAAGACATGTCCTCAACAGCAGTAAGACAAATACAGATAACCTTGGGATCTAGATCAAACATGATCACTGCGTCACAGGCGGATTAAAGGTAATCTCTGCATTAGAACCCAATGCGGGATTTGTTTATCTAAACTGCATGACTTAATGTTACGAACATGTTAAAAGTAAATATGGCTGAGGCATACAAATCCACTAGTTGGACATGGGTGTCTACATACTTATGTGAAATATGCACAAAACGTATATAAACAGCGTATATAAACATATATAAACTTTTACTCTCTCTCTTAAGCTTTGTTATTTGGTTGATGCTCTGATTTTAGCACTGATAGAAAAAAAGAGCTGTTATGCCTGTGTTAATGCTTATAAAGAGTTCTATTGTCTATATGTCCATGTCTAGAGTCCGATACATCACCCGATTGTTCCTTGTAATCAGAATGAGTATAATACTGAATATGCATATGGGTGCCCCTCACAGCACATTCATTCAGATTTTTAAAAAAATCAGCATCTGTCTCTACATACACGTAAGCGCCTTTTAATTCAACCAATGTAAGTTCACTTTTAAGACCAAGGTCTTAACAATTCTAACAAATTACCAGAAATAAAAAAATCACTGGACACTGGAGCAGTAAACAGCTGGTCAAATTTGTTCCAAAAACGCTGGCATCTTTATTTCTATGAAATCTTTTATGTCAAAGATGATTCGTTTACATGTTTTAGTATCCCCTAATTTTTGTGAGCAGTGTATTTATGTATTGTTTGGACATCATTTTCTTGTGAAACTAGTATCTATATTTACATTAAAAAAAGTTCAAATCGATTATGTGACTCTGATGATGTCCGGTCGACAACCATTTTGCTCAATGACCAGAGTTAATATGGTCATTAAAAAGTGGAAAGAGTGCTGAAGATATCACTGTCAAAACGAACTTAATGGGTCATGGGTCAATGCACATGCTTTAAAACAAATCCGTTCCAGCATACACGCAAAAATCTGTTTATTTATGTAAAGTACAGGATACAAAATTAAATATGCTAGCATTAGCGATGGCGCTCCTCAATGTATTGTGGCTCATAACCATTTTCCAAAAATAACTGTGAAACCGAATCCAAAGTTGCAGAACATTTCACATTGCTGGTAAGGCAGATATTGGCACCCTTGCGAAAAATAGTCGCAAAACAAAAAAAACCCAGGGTTCGAAATGACTGAAACAAGGTACAAAACAAAAAAAAAGTTTTGCAGTTTTGGAAAGTTGGGACGCCAAAGGTGCCAGGGACGTTCCTTCATGAACCCTCCAGCAAACTGTCGCTGTGCTATCTGAGCTGCTCAGCATTATGGAATTTGTTTTTCACAATATAACACTGGTTTTCCTGCTCAGGGTCATGGGATTTGAGGTACCAATGCCAGCCCATCACAGAGCCAGCAAAGGTAGCATGTTGCATTGCTGGGACTTGATCCCCTGATGTCCACACCTCCCTCAGAAACAGCCATTTGTGCATTTGACGCCTGACCCAGCTAGAGGACACTGCTTGGACTCAAGCCTGTGCTAGCTTCTTGGGCAGCTAAACAACACAAGCATTTTATTATATGAGATTATTATTTAGACTGGGAATTATTATTGGGTTTGCATATTATGTGCAATATGACAATCAGATTCCAATATGCCTGGCTGAATGTGTGTGGTTAGAACCTTATCTGAATCTGAAAAATATACTTATTCGATATTCTTTACATGTACTCACTGTTTTTAGGATGGTTTCGCTTCGGAATCGAAATCCTATAATACATATTTAGCAGAAATTAGAATTTTGATTTTTTTCTGGGTAAACATTACACAGTACGACACGCTCCCACATTATCCCGTGCTACAAGAGGAAATCGGCAGTGTGTGATGTAGGGGAGCTGGAACTGTAATGAGAAAAAAAATACGTGGTCAGGACAATGATCATTTTTTCACTTTCAGTACATTGTTCAACATATTACATGAAATATTTAATACTTTATTATAAAACCAGCTTTATGATAATGATTTTGCCCAATTGTAGTTTGAACAAATATGTCTCAGACTTACTAAATCAATTCGAAACTGGATTTAAATCTTTTTACACTGCTATTTTTAAAAAGGGGAATCCATATTTTAATCCTGATACTCACTACACAACCACAGGCTTGGTAAAAAAAAAAATTCAAAGACAGAAATGTGGCAAACTGAAGAATCATTCTCAGTCTCTTCATAGTTCATAGATTGATTTGGTTCTTTTTTAATAATATACCCCAACAGTGAATGTCTATGTGTAATAGTACTCAACGTATTTATTTAACCACACCCAAGATAAAAATCACAAGAGTGTTTTCCTGGAAAAAAAGACAAGCGATCATAATATTGCAATGGGTGCTCCCAGTGTTCTCACAAGTAATAAAAGTAACAGGAACGCGGTGTGAATGAGGCATTTTAATGATTTTATGTTTATATGAGTGCATCTGAAAAAGGGGCCTCATAAAGAAGTCGCGTCCTCTGTGAGACTGTAAGCAGTGGAGAACAGGAGGGAATGAAATCAAATGAAAGAAAGACACTTAGAATTGACGCTTAGAAATAAATAGAAATGTCTGAAACAGCAGCAGAAAGACAAGTATAAATACGCCGGTGAAAAGTTGTGCTGGTTATGAGAAGGCAGGGAAATGAAAAGCTAAACTGTGAAAGACCATGTGGAAGACATGGAGAACGGTTCTTTAAAGCAGGTCGTCTCGTGGTTTGGCCCCTGGCGTCATCCCTCCGCTCAGCTCAGGTGATCACAGTGGGGCCTCTGCGTCCTGTCCGTTCGTGGATGCCTGAGATTTTCAGAGCGATGGCAATGAGAGGGCCCAATACCACCTGTAGTGGCAGAAACACAACAAGTAAATAAGTAAATAAACCCCACAACAAACAGACTCTGTCATACCACAGTACTGCTGAATTCTTAAATCTAATCTTGGATTGAGTTGGATTGTGTATCAGCATGGTTATGACCTGAAGGTCCATAGTCCAGCAAATGAAAAGTCAAAGATGCAAACTCAATTATGGTGATTGAGGAGTAAGTGATATATTCATGGGGTGAATAGAAGCGTGCTAATCTGGACGAGATTACCCCACATTGACAGTGATGGGGCATGGGCGGGGACTGTGGTGGCCTCGTAGTTAAGGTATTGGACTATGGACCAAAAGCTCCAGGGTTCAAATCCCACCTCTACCAAGTTACCACAGATAGGTCCCTGAGTAAGGGCCATAACCCACAATTGTTTGGATTGTAAGATTGTATGAATTATAAATCACTCTGGATACGGCTGGTAAATGACGTAAATGTACTGATTAAAGATCAGCTGGTGATCAGCTGGCCATTGTCACCAAATTGTATACCATACTTAGCAATGCAATATAGGATACATTGACCTAATTATGCATCAATACTCGAGACTGAGTGTTATAATGTGAGAAAAGCAATTTGTTCAATTATCAAAAAAAAAATCGTTATACCTTGAGGCAAAAATTTCATTCCTATTGCTAAAACATCAACAGACTAAGGTCTTCAGTCATAATACAGTATATTAAGAGTTTATTTACAGCCAGAGAATAAAATGGCTCAGCTGTATAAGTCAAGTGGACACTGTTATACCAGCAGATGAAAATTTGAGTGAGATCCCAGCATTAACAAAAGTCTAGTATACCGGTATAACTTTGCTTATTTGATTGGCGATTGTAACATTGGAAGATGAAGCTATTAATCTAGATATTATCAGTCACAAATGTGAAGGGAGAGTTATACAGCATCAGAAGCTTCGTTGGGTTAAGAACTGGAGTTGGCGATCGAACCAACAAAACTCTCGCTTTACATTTCTGACTGATCTATAAACACAACATGACTTGACTTTTTTCTGATGAGCAATGAATACATTAAAAGCCCAGGACGTATGATTTTACAGTACTAACTTTGTTTCTCTGCCCATCCAGCGCATCCAAATTCTTGTCGGACTGGTCATTAACAGCTTTACCTTTCAAAATTTAAATTGAAATATTTCAAGAAAAATATTTCAGTATTTCAAGACACTGACCAAACTGTTCAAGTACAAACAATCAGGCCAAACAATCAAGAATAGAGCTGGCTGTGCCACTGCAAGAACAAAGGCATGATTCATGTACAAGGTCTTAATTCCCTTTACTCTGTTGTCTAGTGGTCAGGACCCCCACAGATCAAATACTAGTTGGGTGCTGAAGCACCACGGTGACTCTAATATGGTGTAATAACATGGTGGTGGTGTGTTAGTGTGTGTTGAACTGGTATTTGCATTTGCATTTCCAGTATTTAGCAAACGCCCTTATCCAGAGCGACTTACAACTGATACAGTCTTACAATCCAAGCAGTTGCGGGTTAAGGGTCTTGCTCAAGGACCCAACTGTGGCAGAGGTGGGATTTGAACCCTGGACCCTCTGGTCCAGAGTCCAGTGCCTTAACCACTAGGCTACCACAGTCCACAGTGGTATAACTGGATCAGATACAGCAGTGCTGCTTGAGTTTTAAACACTCTCGGGAATGCTGGTGCCTTGAATTTTTTTGGACCTGACAATCAGAGTAATGGGGACTAACAAAGTAGGTAGAGAATTATGTAGTTACAGAATGACAAAGTGCTTCTATGTGGTCAACAGGGCTGACATATTGGATAGTGAGCATAGAAACAAATGGTGGTCATAATAATGTGCCAGCATTTGAAACCTCTGTAGTCTCTGAGTCTCTGTAAGACTAAGCAATGATCCACCATGCCACCCCCTTTGATAAAAGTATAAACTCAAAACCATTTGTAAGCGATGCTCTTTAACATTTGGCATGTGTGTTATTTTTACAGTTATACAAAAATATCAGGGCACGATTCTTTTCTTTAAACTGCACTGTCATGTTCATTATTTACTCATGTCTGTTACCCGTGTAGACGCTGTTAAATATAACCTACCTACAGGTAATAAAGCTATGACTTAGATAAGGCTATTGTCCCATGTGTCTGGCTGCCCTTTAGTTACTTCAGCATTCTCTATTTCACCGAGACATGTAGTTGATCTTTGATCATTGTAATGCAGGCTGATAAACTTTACCAGATTTTACACCAGTCAACCAAACAGTGAACTCCAAACAGATTTCTGGCTTTAGTCGATAAGTTGATCACTTGGATCAAAAGACAATACCTCAACAAGTCTGTATGGTTCCATTCCATCTAAGCACAAAGGTTAAGCCAGGGCTGGATTTGTTTATTCATCCTTCAGAATAACAACCAAACTCCACCTTTTATGACTTTATGCGATTTTATATCTGTCTACGCACTCGGTTATCAGTTTATTAGCTGTATGTACAATAATCCGACTTTATTTTATTCTTACCATTTAGGTGCACTTTGTTCAGCAAATTTAAACTTTTCACGAGCTTATACCATAAAGGGGAGATCGGTGGTGGTTGTTATACAGTTTACTCTGGCTGTCATAGCTCCATGTTAGGTTGAGGGAAAGAACAGGGAAAAAACTAAAGTTTAAAGACAACTTTTGTCTTTAGTAGTAAGAATGCGTGTAAAATAGGATAGCAGCTGGCCAATGGGATCCTTATATAACCACCGTTCACTGTATTTGGTTCACCACATCAGCCAATCGTATGGCAGCATTTAGGCACGTAGACATGATCAAGACGACCTGTTGAAGTCCAAACTGTTCATCAGAATAGCAAAAAGGTGATTCAAGTGACTTTGACTGTGGCATGGTTGTTGGTGCTAGACAAATATTTCGGAAACCGCTGAGCTACTCGGATTTTCACAAATGTGTAATGATGAAACCTTCAAAAGGGTCAAAACTTTAAAAGGGTGAAAAAGAGACGTTATAACTATTTAATTTTGTTAGTGTTCTATTTTTTGGACCTGTGTATGGATGTACAGTATATGGGCATTTCCTAAGCATTACGGAGATCAGCCGCTAGGGGGCGTGTATTGTAAATACAGTATATGAGATAGTTTGTATAGCAAGAAGAGATGAGACCGAATTTGTGGGCTAAAATAACTTAAACTTTGAGATATATATGAGACATGAGAAAATACTTTCAAATTTCAAACTTGTGTTTACCATGTTTATCCATGTAATCTGTTGACTTATAATTGCTTTTAAATGTTGAACCTCGTTATTGTTCTATATTCTCATTGATTAAATGAAATGGCAATGAGGAGAAGGCTATTAGAGACACACAGGTTAAGAGCACAGAGAGAATAATAATAATAATAATCATAATAATAATAATAATAATAATAATAATAATAATAATAATAATAATAATAATAATAGGTATGCCTAATAATGCTGAAAGCTGCTTTATATGCTAAGAAATGCATTTTACTTCTTAACAAATCTGTTCCCTATAGTCAGATGCATTACTGCTCTGCTTGATAAAGGGATTAAAAGTAGACCTAGAAGGTAGGATAGTACCGTCTAAATTATAACGACTTGCCAGTTTTAAGTTGAACCGGGTAGTGAAATTAGGGGATATTTCATTATTGTATTTTTTATTTTGAAGTATTCCCTAATTTTTGTGAGCAGTATAGTAAAGCGTATTTTGCGTCGCATTCGTTGTGTAACGGCCTTAAAGCACTTAAAGCATTTCATATATATTTCAAAATAATGCAATTTAAATACACTCACTTGTCGTAAATTGTTCCAGAGTAATACACTAAGTGTAGGAGCCACGTTTGTCTCCTTCATGAGTTACATCAGGACTCCACTGGGTGGCAGTATCAGGATCTCTTTATGAGCACAGGTGCAGGTCGTGAGAGGGGGCATGGGGTGGACAGTCATGCGGTTTTTCCCGCTTGCACGACTTATGTCTTTAGTTCCCAGTAGCACCATATCCTCACATTATCAGTTCGTTTTTGCACCATGTTTGCGTTGTAACTCTTTTCACTATTAAATGGGACCATCACCCAAATGCAGACAAGCGTATGGACGGTTGTTTGTAAAGAACACGCCCAATAACAGTCTCACACACCCGTGCACCAGTGAATGCAAAGTAGTCGCTATACTAACTTATTGCTAATTTATTGATTTATGTTTAAGGTGTTTTTATATTAAGGTGAACATCAGTAAAGTGGGGGAAATGGTGTGATGCTTGAGTTTGATCCTCAATATCTTCATATAGTTGTGTTTTACTGATCAGAAACTATTGTTTTAAGGTTAATCTTTGGGATGGATAAATGTTTTAACTTATATAGATGTGATGCCACGTGATGAGATTGTGACTGAGTCAAATTTAAAAACGGAAGCAACTATGGTGAAACACTATTTGGTAAATGATGTTAAGCAAAATCCAAGCAAAATCCTGATATCGGATTGAAAAATAATATAGATATGAAGATCGACTTAAGCTTATTTGTCTTGTAAATTTTGTTTTCATCAGATACATTTTCTTCGGCCCCAACTGTCCCACGATTCACTGGTAATTTACATGGTCATTTTAGGCCCTACCCCAATCTGTTTGATTAAAGTGTTCCACTTCAACAGTAGGCTGTAGGTGTCAGAGTTTACCAGATTTGATGTCTTTGTTAAATTGTGCCCCTCCAGCAGACAGGGCACCATCTGTTCCTAGAAAGCCCCTCATTCA
>JAUZST010007161.1:0-39708 GCA_034779995.1 Parotocinclus haroldoi | reverse complement strand
GAGTGAGTGAGAGTGTGTGTGTGTGAGAGAGTGTGTGTGTGTGAGAGAGTGTGTGTGTGTGAGAGAGTGAGTGAGAGAGTCAGAGAGACAGTCAGAGATAGAGAGAGTGAGTGCAATGTGCAATACATTTATTGTGTTTTATGTACATGATCAGGGATGTAAAATAAAATAATGATGACATTTTGTAGATTAGATTAGATCCAAAATTGTCAACAAGGTCTAAGACCTTTTCATACATGTGCCAAATATAAAGGTATATATACTGTCTGTAATTTATTTCATTATGATCGTTGTGCATTTTGCAGTAGATGAGCAATAAGCTTCGATTCTATAAATAAAAGTTGCAGTGTTCCACTTTTGTTGCTATTTAGGGTGTAGCTTATGTACATATGTGTGGACATTGACATTGTTGTAATCCCATTGTGATCAGCGATGTCTTTCATGCATAGCAATACTTATAATGCAATAAACTTTTATGTTGCCATGTTGTACACATTAAACAATATTGAATTGTAGTGATATATGTAGTATTATAATTGTAGAATAAAATCACATTTAGAATAATATTTTGCATATTCATACATATTTATGTATGTCTAATTAGTGGGGCACCATGGTGCAAGCAGTTAGCGTGGTCACCTACGAGCTTCACAGATCCCTGACCTTGGACTCTACTTGTATGGAGTATCCACGTCCTCCCTGTGTATGCGTAAGGTTTGCTCTGGGTTTTCTCCCACATACCATAGACGTGTGTTTTAAGTTTAACTGGTTGCTCTAAAGTGTATGGCCCCGTGTATAGTATTTGTGTCTCACTAATATCGATTGTAACCTTGCCATAACATTAACGGTACCTGGATTGCTTCCATCCGTAGCCAACTTACAATATGTTCTGAAACTGTGGTGGCTCAGCTGCCAACGTACTGGTCTATTGCACTGCTGAGCTACCACTTTTTGGTCCTTGAACAAGGCCCTGTACCAAAAATTGTTTGGACTGTGTTTGTAAGATTGTATCAAGTAAAAAATATAGAAATTGTAACCATCTCATTCTGTTTACTGCCACTTTAAAGTAAAGAACAGATTTGGCACATTTTACTTAAGTGTATAATACATTAAATAAGGATGTACATTTTAAAGAGGCTAACCCGAATTGCCAAATTTGCTGTCAGCTCTATTGGGAACAGCTGTGGGATTAATTCAGCAAAATTTTACTGAAGCATTGAGCTCTATGAATGGAGCAGATGGCATCGTGGTTGTATTTAATTTAATTCACTTTAATTTAACATGTAATTCAATTCTTCTAATATAAATAATGTGATCATAATAAATTGATTACGGTTGCATGGTTGTAAGCCTGACTCTGATTAAGCAGACTCGAAAAATAATGGGTGAATGAAACTAGAT
The DNA here is from genome assembly GCA_034779995.1 of Parotocinclus haroldoi. Taxonomy (NCBI): domain Eukaryota; kingdom Metazoa; phylum Chordata; class Actinopteri; order Siluriformes; family Loricariidae; genus Parotocinclus; species Parotocinclus haroldoi. The sequence goes on along the minus strand of JAUZST010007161.1, from coordinate 38,307 downwards.
TAGTATTGTGGTACAAGCTTTGAAATGTGCGTATTAAAATCAAGTCCATTGGACAAGCAGTATAAAAGCAGGTGAAATTCTTATTTTAGTAACACTTATTTTGGTGAGGTAAATATTGTAATATATAAAGAACTGCTGCGAGAATGAGTAAACCTGTTCCCGACATTAAAATGTATTTGTTTATACTGTAGCTAATGGTAAAATGAGAACGTAATGTGTGTAAGAGGAGAACAAATTGTTTTAATATTTATCTAAAGTTAACTGAATGCAGTAAAAACTCTACAAGTAGCAGTTCAGAAACTAGTACAGTTCCACAGGAGCTCTGCATGCTTGGTAATTCTGTGAAATGTATGCATGCCTTAGTGAAAGATTTTTAGATGCATCATTTTATTCATAAACTATTTCATGATTTTGTAAAATAACTGAATTTGGAATGTGGCCTTTTCAAAATGTATCATCATTCAGTTCTTTGTTTTTCTTTTATCTAATATTTTGTATAATTCTGCAAATTAACGTGTATATTTTAAAACATTAAATTCTTTAAAACACATTTTTGGTCTGCAAAAGTTTGGACACCTTCTGGATAGTCCATTTGTATTTTTTGCTAAGCTCTTAGAACTTGGTAGTAGTTTGTTCAAATTGGCAAATGTATGTCTTATTTCTTTCCCGCCAAGGTTGCATTACCTACTTTCTTTTGTAAATATATCAGTGCAACTAAATTCTACCCATGGTTCCCTTGCTTTTTCACATTTGAAAGGACATTACCACTTAAACAAGGTTACAGCTATAAAACAAGGACTATGTGCTAATATTTGAGAAGTGCTACATACACATAAAATAGAGGATTTAATACTTATTTCGGGTGATAAAAGAGGCCAATTAAAACCATCCTGTGCCTTTGTCAACAAATGTGATTGAATTTTGTAACAAAGCCACTCAGTAAAACGTTGCTTTAATTAGTAGGATGGTCACCACTCAGATCTCTGTCTTGGTTTCACTTCTGTCTCCCTCTGGTTTTAATCTTTAAAGACTTAGCCACCTTTAAAGTGCAGGTCCTTAGTTTTCATTATTAGTGATGTAAGCTTTCACTCTACATGTGCAACTTAATAGCCTTACCATATATGAATGTTTGATGAAACACACTGACATTTACTGCAGACTCAATTGACGCAGAGTAATTGAGTCTCCAGCTCTTTCTAGCTCTTACAAGTAAAGGGTAAAGTAATGTCACTACAGTGAAAAGCATTCAGGTCATTTTAAAATAAATTAATATATTATTCATTTCAGGCAACCTTTATGTTACTCAAGTGGACAGCTTCTCATTTGCTGAAAACCTATATACCTGAAGCCTAATCATAATTTATAATAATAATTTGTATTTATATGGCACTCTTCATTTTGAGGGAAATATTTTAGTGCTTTACATTTTGCACCTTCCCAAAGAAAATCTGTTTACCCCATTAAAACCTTTACCGTTTGTCACGTTACACACTGCAAACTCAAATAAGTTAATTAAAAAATGGCTCCAGCGGCCTTTATAAATTATAACCCTCAACAACAAAACCTGAAAAAAATTGTGACAGATTATTCAAGGTTAATTATTAAAAACATGGACTGAATAAGAGTTCAGCTCACTTTAGAATAATCATGACAAAATGAAAGCACAGACACAGCACATAACCAAAAATACACCATAACTACTGTGAAGCATGGTGGTGGCATCTTTGTGTTATTGTGTTGTAGTGTTACTGTCATTTAGTAGTCAGTCTACTAAAGTCTAGACTCTGGAAATGAGCAAACTTAGACCAACGCCATCATCATACAAGATGATGCAAAAAAAAGCAAATGCAAAAAAATTATATATATACAAACTAAGGCCTAATCAGAAGTCAGTAAGTAAATTGAACATAGCCAGTAGTTTTTATTATTAAAAGTGAATACATAACATTTTGGTCTACACTTAAACAAAAACAAGCAGGCAAAAATACACACTTGCAACCTATTGATTGAATACCGAACGAGAAAAGCAGTAACTTGTTTTTTTCCTGCTAGCCATCCTGAGCGTAAATTTTATCTAGGAATGTATAGAAATGAAAGATTTATCCGGTGTGAATGAACTTTTGAAATAATGTTCAATTTATAATTAAAGTTACCTCAGACCAACACATTGGACCTGGCTAATCTTGACAACAATTTCCGAGTCCATCTTACCCTAAAACTGAGTTGAGTCCAGATGGCGTCAAGACTGAGACACTAGTGGTGTTTTGTTTGGGACTAGTTTTGGACACCCAGTGCGTCCAAATTAATTAGGAAAACGTGGTCATCGGCTATACAGATGAAGATGGGCAGATGACTTATAACAAAAACCATAAACTCATTAACATAACAAATTAAACAAACAAGCTGGCCTACAGTGGCTTAAGTATAGGAAAGTGAATGTTCTTGTGTCCTGGCCTACAGTAAATACTGCGACTACTCATGAAGATGGTGGTGTATGTGTTTTTGGATAAGGATTCATATTACAAAAAAGGTAATGACATTACACTCACCTTGAAACTTGGCACCTACTTGAAGACAAAAGAAGATTAAGCAGTGCTGACTGTCATTAAATATTCTCAATAGTCACATGACCTAAAGCCATAGAGCATTTATTGAGCACTTGAAGACAGATAAACCAAGCATTCGGTAACATCATAAGAAGTTATTTTTTAATATCATGAATTGTGCTGGGATAATGTGGCTTATCAGATTTTGCAAAAACTTGTGTGGAGTCTATCCCAGCCACATTCTGTAATTACAGCAGAAGGTGGGCATATGGTATTAAATTCAAGAGAAATTAAATATTAAAGCATTTTACCTAGTGGTTTCAAACTTTTGGCTTCATAGTAAATCTAATAACAGCACAAATATTCCCCAGTATAGGTGTCTAAAGCTGATAGACTCATCCAAACAGACAGATGGTTATAATTAAAGCAAATGTTTGCTAAATGAATTATTAAACTGGTAGACTGATTACTTTTCCAACCCTGTTATTCTAATGTTTTTAATTATTTAGAAATGTTTTGAACTGTTGACCTTTTGTCATTTCTTGAATTTCTTGAGGCAAAATTTGTACATAAAGCTAAAAAAATAGATGTGGATTTAATTCATTTTGATTACAGGATCTAAGTGACTATATTTAAAATGGTATGATGGTTTTTATCTAGCATGTTTCCATTCTAGACATTTTTGGCACCTGAATTCTCCATAGTGCTTAGATCATACTCTCTTATATGTAAGATGTTATGGTATAAACTAGCAGTGACACCAAATTATTAGCTGTTCTGTAAGTCTATATACAGTACGAGTGTTGGATCAAACCCACCCCCATATTTACACTTTCTCATGCTAACTTTAGGTCCTTACTGGCATGTTTGGTTACTTACCACTGTACCCAGTGTTGTAATTTACAGTCACACAGTATTATTTCTTGAATGGACAAAGACCATAAATGTGAAACTCATATCCAACCTGAAGTCTTACGTATATATGAACACGTGTTAATATCTGACAAAAAATAGTTTATGTACTTCGTACATTAGGGGTAGAGTTGTGTAAAATAGGATTAAAGAATACAACAAATGGTCATCTATCACAAGTTTTAGATATAATCAGACAAAAAAGTAATGATGTCAATTCCATCAACACTTAATAAGGGTGAGTAGCACTGACAGAAGTCCATTCCTAAGACAATACTGCTATTATGCTAATTCTAATAATGTTGCTTTTATTAAGGTGAAAGAAGGCTTGCCCAGGTAATGTATTTTGAAAGAAACAACAAATTCAACCGTGTTTTTGACCTGTGAGTATATTTGATAACGCATTCGTACATACACTAAATATTTCCTCGCAAGCTCGATTTGAGCTCTCATCCATTCGTTTTTCCAATTATTTCTGTAGTAATCTTCTGCCTCTTTTAATTTGATGTGGCCCTCCCCTTCTGTTCCGTCATCTGGTTCTGCAGGGAGAAAGTCGCCTTGAGAGAGAGAGTGAGAGAGAGTGTGTGTGAGAGAGAGAGAGATGGCATCTGGACAACTGACCAGGAGATTCAACTATACAAATTTTAAACTCGTACTATATAACTAACATGCATATGTGTTTCTTGAAAACAATATTCCATGTTCAACCTCCTCTTTCCATCTCCTCATTTCACGGGAAGTGCCACGGTTTAATTGTCTTTTTTATAACCCTTTATCCGGTTTATTAAACAAAAACAAAACAAAACCTACAACGCAATGAGCGTATCTAAGGTCAGTACAATATTTTCAGCTCGACCTTTCCTCTGTAGGCTACATTGACTGGTTGATTGTTGTTTCCCGGTGTCACCACATAAGGTCGCTCTCTCTAAGCTTTATGGATTGAAATGTCGCTTGTTGCATGTGGTTAAATCGCAGTATCGTTAGATAACACACACACATATAAAACTCAGAAATCAAAATTTCCAACATTTTTCCGCTATAACTTACAAGCTTAGTACAATTTTGATCAGCCTGTTACCCATGTGCCGAAATAGCTCAGTTGGGAGAGCGTTAGACTGAAGATCTAAAGGTCCCTGGTTCGATCCCGGGTTTCGGCAAACGAGTGCGCTGTAACTGCATTTTAAGTCACTTACGAATGTAGTTAATCCTTTAAATACAAGTTATTATTTCTTTAGTTATTCCTTTTCAAAATAACGCTAATTATGTTTTAAATTGTACTGTCGTTCTATTATCCCTTTAGTTTTATAACAGGTTTATGTTTGCAGAATTTCTTATATAGTGCACACATTTTAAGACCATATATGCCAAAGTATTGCATTTCTACATGCTTAAGCCAGCAGTTTAGATCAACTATGATCTATTATTATTGTTATTGTTATTATTATTATTATTATTATTATTATTGGAATTTAGATTCATGTTTCATTATGGACCTGTCAGTGTGTGACACACACAGTCGGGCCATGCAGGCTTGTGAAGTTCTAGTTAGATTCACACTCGAGAATCCTAGTATGTATTTTATTTAAATAAATCGAAAGTAAGTGAATGTATTGCTATATGTTCCATTCTGTTTATTATGAGTGTGCAAGAGAGCAGAATGAAACACACTAGACCAGGGTTCTCGGTGCACATTTATTCTCAGATTTCCTCATAGAGTACTCCCAGATACAAATATAGAGATACAACTATTATTTAATTAAATAGAAATATTTTATAACTGACATGCATATGATGCATATGCATATTATATTTAGCTTTGTGGAGAGTGATAAACTTGCTATTGAGTGCCTCTTGAAAACATTATCCATCCATAACCTCTGCTTTCTTTCCCTCGCCCCAGTTCTAGGGAAGTGCCAGGTTTGGTGCTGCAAAGGTTTATCAGGTTTATATATACTACATACTATATTACTACAACTCAGGTCTCGGATGTCCCTACTTAAGAATCCACTGAAAAAAAAAATAAATCTTTATTTTTCAGCACTATGTGGAATCAATACCAGGAAGGAGGAAGAAATAAAAATATATTTTTCATTTTTAAATAAAATTTATTTAACCTGCAATTTAATTTAAGTAAATCTGGAAAAAAAAATGAAATGAACAGAAGAAAACGGTTGGATCTCCACCGGAGCGCGGAAAAAGCTAAAAAAAAAAATAAATTAAAAAAATTAACAAATGTTTTTTGAATTCCAATCATTGTTGCTGCGGCGGATCCGAGAAATACAAAAAATAGTATTCTTCAAATATGATCGTCGGCGGATCCGCGAAACAAGCAATAAAAAAGTCTAGCCTCAGTAAGTGAATTCAGGGCCAGTAAATTGTACGTGGTCTAAATCACTGTCATTATAGCTTTGTGATGAACTGACTGGTTGTTGTTACTCAGTATTACCGCATGAGGTCGCTCTTTTACTACTTGAGTTGACATGAAAAGTTGTTTGGTGTATAACGTCAAACAAAAAACTATCTATATTATCTAAACTCTCTAATACAAACTATCTTTAAGTCATGTAATCTAGGCTCACTTATGACCTAAGGATTATTTTAATCCTAGTCGTAAACCCACGCAGACACAGGGAGGACATGCAGACTCCACACAGAAAGGAGATGTGTATATACAAAGGTAGGATATGTCCTTTATCAATCCACTGACACGTTGTCACAAATATATGACATATACAAAAAGGAAACCCTGCTATTTAAATCATATGGATTTAATTTCTCGATGATTTTTTTTCTTCCTTTTGTAGCATACTGCCTTAAGACAGGCACAATAACAACTCTTTGTAGTGGACCTACTTTTTTGGCGGAAGGGTACTGTTTTTAATTAACAGATCCACAACAATAATGGTTCCTCCATGATAATCCATACAAAGGTGGAGGGTCACCATTAAAAGAAGACCATGGAGAGCAATTGTTTACACCATTGTGAAGATGAACTTGAAATTAATATCATGTCAAGTTACTTTACAAAACTTTACTAACTTGGTGTACTAACTTCACACAAATTGTATGAAAGTAATTTTGCCATATACCACATTGAACAAATTGTTCGTTCCCCTGCAAATTAAATTCCTTTTAATTAAAAAAAAACAGTCCATGAATGGGACAAAACTAAGGGCGTATGAAGCAAGATCCTTCCTGTTACCATTACCGTGATAAGCAGGGTAAATGGTTTGCTGTTTGAAATTGTAGATCTCATTATTGTTAGATGTGCGAAGTCAAACAGCTCAGATCAGGACCTACTATTTATGTGACATTGTCTTAATGGAGGATTCCGTGGCCAGAATGAGTGCAGCCAGTGCAGGAACTATTTGGGTCTTGGAATTGATGCACAACTTGCTTAAGGACAGAGTGCATGAGTGTGAGAGTGATGAGGTCTAATGAAGCTGTCAGTATCAACCAGTTTTATTTATCTTTATCTGCTGCCAATGGGTAATTCTTTTGTGGATTGGCTGGGGAGTATGGGGGATTGGGGAATATCCCACTCAAGCACACTCATTTTTTGTCCCGTTCCCCTCAGACAGGAGGCTGCGGAGCATTAAGGGTAGAACAAATAGACTAAGGAACAGTTTGATCCATGTAGCGGTAAGACTCCTGAACTCTGCTTAGATAATCATTGCATTGACACTTTCACAGACCCTGTTTATCTACACCTGGACACTTCATCCTATACTGTAATCATTACTGCTGCTTTTCACCTATTTCATTACTATTTATGTTGATTTTATATCTTATATTAAGATTATTCGTATTGGTTGTAACTGGAACTGTGCAATCTAAATTTTGTTCCACCTCATGTACCACATAAAAAATCCTCCTTGAATTCATTAATTTAAAACCTTAGGTTTGAGTAGGTAATCTAGCACACAGGTACATAAGTACGTAAAATACAAGTATTTCTGTTCTTAGGTTTTGTTACAAATTGAATACATGAACAGTACAATGAGTATATTCCTTTTTATAACCACTTAATCCGATTCAGGGTCTTGGCCATCGGAGGCCTAACCGCGAGCACAGGATGCAAAACCAAGTTTTAAATTCCCCGTGCACAAGCAAACACTCACTCTACTACACTTAAAAAATAAACCACCTGGCCTAATGCATTCCAATGGAACATGGTTGGAATCAGGGGGAGATACCTGTAAAAAAAGAATGTACCCAGTTTACTGAACAAATCGTGCCACCATGCAGTGAGGTCAGTATACTTAATGTATTTCAACACTGTCGTTCAATGGCTGTTGACTGGTTGACTGTTGTTGCTCTGTTTTACCACATGAGGTATCCCTCTCAATGCATTGTCGCAGGAAAAGTCTTGGTTTAGCTCGTTAAATCACATTAACGTTTAACCACGCGCATAGATATTTTGCATTGAACTATTTCGTCCCGTCGTTTTCAGTATTCACTTGTGACCTAACGATTTACGTCAGGGTATTATCTATCTGCCGAAATAGCTCAGTTGGGAGAGCGTTAGACTGAAGATCTAAAGGTCCCTGGTTCGATCCCGGGTTTCGGCAAGGTTGAGGCAACTTTTTAATGAAAGCTATGAGTCTTTTTCTTACCCTACTACATTTTGAATGGTCTAGGCAGCAATAGATATAATGTACACATTTAAGACATATAGGAAAAATAAAACTATAAGATGAAGCCATGGGTTAACATATTTGTACAATACATCACCTAAATGTCACGGATAATTTCTGATAAATCTTGCTCGCCAAGGGGCGCCATTGGCCAGAAGTGGGATAGTGTGGATCATAGCGTTTCATTCCGGAAGACGAATCCACAGAGGAACACGCGAGTCTGGAGTCTTTACAGGAGAGTTCGCGAATAGTTCACGTGGCAACGTGTGCCTAAACGGTGTGTATTTATTTTCAGTTCAGCTGAAGATTGTTCTCCAGTCTTGGAAAGATGCACTTTGCATTTACTGAACTGACGGTGTTGGCTCGTAATTGTCAAACACGACGCCAACAACCCTTACAATCAGCTGACGTTAATCACTGGATTTGGGATTAATATATGCGTGGGGTCACAAAACATAAGAATATATCTACTAAAAAGCAAAAAAACCAGCAGAGGTCAGCATATGTTGTGTTCTGGTCACGAGTACGCTAGTCACGATCCAGCCAACAGCTGGAAGCTAAAACCTTGCAGGTTTACCGGCTAAGCCAACTTTTTAGATACCCGTAGAATAAGCATTGTGCATTTCAGTGCATTGTTATTGTCAACTTGCACTGCTGTCACAAAAATGTATATATCGTTTTGAAATCTCCCTTCATTTTTAATGAGCAGTATATTTAATAAAGATCCTCCCTGCTATATACTAATGCAGTTTCCCTGCTAGACCAAACTGATTAGTGATGGCACAGCAGGGGAAGCATACATGGTCTTGGCGGTCCAATGACCAGCATACTGGTATCCTAAACACAACCTTCACATTTATTCGTTGGCAGATGCTAAAACATGACACATACTATCTTTTTAACAGTGTATACTCTTGATTAGCAATACATTATCCTTGTGTCTTAGTAATAAAAGTAAATACTGAAAGAATGCCTATGAACAGTAAAACACAGCAACTCTGAATGTTGTGTACAGAGAAAGACTAGTGTAAGATACCAAGTTATGTACTTTAATTACCTGAAGGTGTCAAATTCTGTACATCCGCACTATCGCTAAATCCTAAATACAAAAAAAATCCTAAAAAAAATCCTAAAAAAATCCTAAATTTGCTAAATACACAATGGCGTGTAGTGGATACGCAGATAAAATCTGTCCCACAGTTTCAGACCTTTGGTTCAGCTGTATTAAAGAGATATCTCTAAGCAGATCATTATAGTCTACACTGTAATATAATACTACACTTGTTTTCTTTAACTTTTAAGAAACAGTGGCTAGCAACAATTTATCAATCAACCCATATTTTTTGTATAGCGCATTTCACACCAAGTGTTGTCACAAAGTGGTCTTACAGAGATCCAAGTCAGAACCTCTTTTGAGTGAGCCAATGGTGACAGTGACAAGGAATTGATGAGTAAATACTGTTAGAGCAACTCCATACTAACACTATTTTGACAAAAGTATTTGCACACCCATCCAAATGATCTGAATCAGGTGTTCCAAGGTGTTCACCTCCATGGCCACAGGTGTATAAAAATAAGTCCCTAGGGATGCAGACTGTTTTTACAAACATTTGTGAAGGAATGGGTCGCTCTCAGGAGCTCAGTGAATTCCAGCGTGGAACTGTGATAGGATGCCACCGGTGCAACAAATCCAGTCGTGAAATTTCCTCACTCCTAAATATTCCACAGTCAACTGTCATCTGTATTATAAGAAAATGGAAGTGTTTGGGACTGACAGCAGCTTAGCCACGAAATGGTAGGCCACGTAAACTGACAGAGCGGGGTCAGCAGATGCTGAAGCGCATAGTGTGAAAAGGTCACCAACATTCTGCAGAGTCAGTCACTACAGACCTCCAAACTTCATGTGGCGTTCAGATTAGCTCAAGAACAGTGCACATAGAGCTTCATGGAATGGGTTTCCATGGTCGAGCTGCATCCAAGCTATACATTACTAAGTGCAATGCAAAGTGTCAGCTGCAATGGCTGAACTCTAGAGTAGTGGCGGCGCGTTCTCTGGAGTGGGGAATCGCAAATCTGACAATCTGATGGACGAGTTTGGGTTTGGTGGTTGCTAGGAGAACGTTACTTGTCTGACTACATTGTGCCAAGTGTAAAGTTTGGTGGAGGAGGGATTATGGTGTGGGGTTGTTTTTCAGGAGCTCTGAATGCTTCAGCATATCAAGACATTTTGGACAATTCCATGATCCCAACTTTGTGGGAACAGTTTGGAGCTGCCCCCTTCATCTTCCAACATGACTGTGCACCAGTCCATAAAGGCATGGCAAAGGCTGGTGTGGATGAACTTGACTGACCTGCACAGAGTCCTGCAATCAACCTGGTAGAACACCTTTGGGATGAATTAGAGCAGAATTAGAGTGGAGACTGAGAGCCAGGCCTCCAGTCCATCCTCGTCCATCAGTATGTGACCTCATAAATGCGCTTCTGGAAGAATGGTCAAAAATCCCCATAAACACACTCCTAAACTTTGTGGACAATCTTCACAGAAGAGTTGAAGCTGCTGTTGTAGCTGCAGAGGGAGGACCAGGGTCATATTGAATGCTATGGATTAGGAAAGGGATGTCACTTTAGCTCATATGTGAGTTAAGGCAGGTGAGCAAATACGTTTGGCAATATATAGTGTATCTAATACTAATAAAATGTATGATATTTGATGTAGGCAGTGCAGTATGTGAGATGTGGTATAAGGCCCTGTTAATATCTAGCTAGCTGCTAGGGGCAAATTAGCCACAGTATACATAAAGTCAATGTTTTTTGTACATAACGTTCAATATAGTTGATCTTTATCCTACAGCTGTAGGATTGTATTGCTTATATCAAGGTCAATAAAACAATGTTAACTGCATCTCCTCATTGTTCCCCCATACAGGACATAGTTACACTTTAACTAAGATAAACATCAACAGTACAGATCATAACAGGCTTGACCTTACGGTAAATCAGACTTGTATGCATAAAATAATATGTTTTACAACCAACATTTTTCAAGATCTGACATAACTCACATTAGCTGAGCAGCTAGTGTATATTAATCAAGCTTGTGCTATTTATTGACAGTAGTCAAATACCACACCAGCATGGTTTGCTTATCACTAACAGCAACTAAGTTAGCTGAATTTCTTACCTAATCAGTTCTGTGGCTGAACATTGCTGGGTACTGTTATTCTCTCATGACTACACACCGCACATGGTGTAACATCACTGGAATGTGTTTAGAATCGTTTAAATAAAAAGTAACAGCTTTATCTGATTGAACTCATAGGACAGTTTTTATAGCGTACTGTAAAAACAAACCCAGATAAATAATTCATGGCTTAGAGGGTATTTTGTTGAAGTTTTGGCTTGTGCAACTATAAAAATCTTGATCCAGAAGGGCATGGTGAATAAACTACTATGATTAATGAGTTGTCAGAGTGATAGGACAGCAATAAAAAGTGAGTATACACTGTGTATGTACATATGGTCTTGATTTTAATGAAGAGTATTGAAAAATGTCTAAACCTAAATAGGTAAAACTGAACCGAAATATTACCATTTATCACTCCAGCAGCACGGACTATAGAAGGAAACTAACTAGAGCATGACAAAAACACAGTCAATTACATCTACAATGTGTTGTCATGTGGCAGTTATGCTGCTATAGTGTTGACAAGCTTGAGGGTTCAAAGTCCAAGCACTTACAAGATGCCACTTTTGGGGTCCTTGAGCAAGGCATTTAATGTCCAGTTACTTAAGGATTGTACCATGTAAATTTAAATATGGATAATATGTTATGCAGTATGTTTTGTTTAATTCCCAGTTCAGCTTTTTACACATTGTCTAAAACTCCAAAAAGTGTGTCCTCTTGCCTGATTAGAACGGCCAAATCACAGATACATTTGCAGCATTTAGCAGACGCTCTTTTCCAATGATCAGCCCAGGGTACAGCCCAACCAGTTAAGGCCTGCTCAAGACCCCAGCAATGGCTTAGTTGGCTGCACAGGTCTATGAACCCTAAATTTTCTGGTCCTACACCGGTACCTTAATTTCTAAGCATCCCACTGTCACATCCATCCATTAGACTTCACTGACATGTGCTACTGAGTGTGCAGCAATGAACCTGAGCTGATCAAAAGAGACACCAAGAGACAAATGCTGTCTTACAAAAGCTGTATTAGTTGCTTGGTCAAAAGTAGAGGCGTTCTGAACAGCCACCGATCATTATTGACCGATTTCCATGACAAAGCATGTGATCACTGTATGCCTTTCATTGCCGATTACAAAAAACAATAACCTGTATTTTGCAGCCTGCAAAGGTTCTGTTTCCACTTTTGTGTCCCATCCCCTTTCCTTTACACTATGCAGACACCGCGTGGAAAATCGTAAACTAACATCTGAAATGTGGAACTTTTACACGGTCTGAGAGTGACATAAAGTTTGCATCCTGCAACAAATGCAGCAAAAAAATACCTTGCGGGGGAAGCACATTACAATGCTGCAACACAACTAATGTAATATGTCAGTTAAAAAAGAAACACTTGGTGCAGTATAGTGAGTTTTCAGACGGCAATTAACGCAGCCCACACTTGCCAACACTAGTATCTGAGTGTGACATTCAAAAGGCTAAGCAAATAACCCAAAAATAATTGAATTAATCGAGTTAGAAGACCAGCCTTTTTCAGTGGTTAAAGAATAGTTTCTTGGTTAAAGAATAGTATTTTGTCTCTTGGAAAAAGTCAGTAAAACATATATTTGTCTAAGATACTACTTTGGCTGATTGGTATCGAAATCGGCAGCATAAAACATGAGTTGAGCATTCTTAGCATTCCTCAAAAGTGGTTTGGGCGCCCCATTCAAATTACATTTTCAAAAGTTTACACACATTGTACAGTTTGCTAAAATATTGATGCGGATTTTCATTTAAACTAACATACTAAGAACTTACAAGAACTGATGCGTTTCCTCAAACGGTGTGCTTTTTTCCATTTGCAAAACATGCAAACCATGTAATTTCACCAGGACAGCTCTAACTTTTCCTTAAGACTGTATGACCTAGGCATGTGTCGCAAGCATGATGTAGAACTAAGAGGTGTGGCACAAGAGATGCGACATCTGTCTCCAATGCATGAGTGTCATGTCCACACATGAGATTTCAGAGGTATTCATTAGACAAGGAGCTCACTAGACCTAGTATCGGCTGTGCATTAAGTTGATTTAGCAACCTGAGCCAGTAATCTTCATGGTACTATTAGAGTCAGCCACAAATCCTTACAAGCTTACTGCTGCCTTGGTAAAATTCACTGTGGTAAAACATGATGGTGACCAAACAGTGTTATATCGTAACAATCGTCTTTACACCCTGCACTTTAAACCTAGCCTGCAATCAACGTCATCATGCATCATGTAGCATGATTGCTCAATGGAAGAATTCCTACAGAGATACATAGATAAACGCACCATTATGATCGCTCGGTAAATTCTCCATGCATACATAATTGTTTTGTCTTATATTGTGTTTCAATAGCTAATTAACAGTGTAGTGTTATATGCGAGATTTGAGATGATTGTGGTTATCTGTGTTCACATTCTCCACTATTCCTCTCTCTCTCTCCCTCTCTCTCCCTCTCTCTCCCTCTCTCTCCCTCTCTCTGTTTCTTATAAAATACTGCTAGAGTTGCATTTTGTTAATGATTACCCAAGTCCTGTCACTGGTAGACTATGTATGATGTCTTTTCTCTGTCTTATTAACTGTAGACGGAGTAATAATCTTTTAGTGAGTCAGTTTACTTTCAACAGTCAAACTCCTGCATGTGCATATGTGCAAGCCAAACCATAATCATATGCAATCTTTCTAGGGTTATTACAGGACTCCAAACTGTCACACCACTAAATCTTTTAAAACCACAAACCTGTCGTGTGTGTGTGAAGAAATTACATAAATCTGTTTTTTCAGACCCTGTAAGCATTTGGTTAATTTATGAGTAATTATTGTCAGGATTTTATTCAGATAATCTCATTATTTTATAAATATGAAAGAGTATTATCAGCATAAAGTGCAACATAAATATGTATCCAAAAGTGAGATTAAGGAAACATTTGAGAACCACTAGTCAAATTGCGTACTTTGTTTGGTAATAGTCTGCATTGCAGTGTATTTGGTAAATGTAACTTTTGACAAAAATCAAATATCTGCCATGTTCAAAATTGTGTGCATCCTGTCAGGCAATAGTTAATGAAACATTTGTAAGGAATCACAGCTTCTAATAGACCTGTGGAACCGGATTTCCAGTCATTTGTTGGTTAGAACATCTTCAGTACCTGATGTGTTCACCTTTTGCAGAAATAACTGCAACTAAAGATTTCCACTAACTATTGAGTAGTTCCTTACATCAGCTTGAAGGCCCTTTAGCCAATGCCTCTGTACAAAACACCTGACATTGGTGGGTTCCTCACACAAACTGCTTAGTTTACGTACTTCCACAGTCTTTCAGTTGGATTAAGGTCAGGACTTTGTATTGGCCATTTCAAAATAAAAATTTATTCCTCTTTTTTAAATGACTTACTGTGTATGAGTCATTGTTTCGCTCCATGACCTATATTATCTTGATATTCTGCTCATCGACAGACAGTCCTGATGTATTTCTTACGAATGTGCTAGTAAAATTGTTTTCTCAATGATTGAAAGCTGTCCTGGCCCATATGTAGACAGACCTTTATTCTTGCCATGATTAACTTGGATAGACTTTAAAAAAATCCCTGTTCTTTAAACACAGCAGGCCTAATACGTACGCTTGTCATCGCATTGATTGAAAATGTCTGACTATAAATAGCTGTTCATGTAAGTAAATCCACCATTCTCTCAGCGTTGAAGCTGTTCTGTACAGACAAATGGGCTAACATTCATTCAAGGCAACATGCAGGCTGATTTGAAAGCAAATGTTCACCATCCAGTTATGATCCTTTTCATCAATACTGGGACTGGCCCAAAGTGGTTATAATTCTGCACCAAGGCTAAATTTCGTGAAAGAGACTTTAGATACAGTATAAGGCTACCATTAAGACCCACAAAATTGCTCACAAATATTAGGGGATACTTCAAAATATCAATTATCCCCTAATTTTTAGTAGAACCCATTCTCTCAATCCATGCAATATTACCCAATTCCAATGCAAACAATAAACAATTCCAATTCATAATATTACCATTCTACACATAACAGTTGGCGAAGGTAAAATGTTACCCTTTTGCTTCGAACATGCAATTTGTAGCAAAAGAGCTCAGTGTTTGGGCCACAATATTTGAAGTCCAAAATGCCACTTTAGTTGCATAATTTAGATCTTGGCTTGTTGACTTTTGTGAGGCTTTCTGATGACTTGCACACAGCTCATGTTTGTGCAAGCAACTCTGCATAACAGGCTAATTACGTTCTAAGACAAAAACCCTACTGTATCATCTGGAAACATGCCCAAACTTTTGCATATCCCAGATTTTGTCCCAGTATTTTTCACTATGTTACATTCAGCAAAGAAACAATAATGTGCCAAATAATGTAAGTGCCATATTTCCACTTGTCTCTGCGGGTTGTGTTAACATAGAACTAGAAAAGTAGAAACACATCTAACCATGCAAAGTAACATGCAGTGCCCAAATCTTTAGACTGTATTCATCAGAAATGTGTTGCATTTGTACTTGTGTGTAGTGCAAACCTGAAGCTGTTCATAATGAATACTCCTAACAGAATATTAGTACTGCATAAGGCAACAAAATTGTGTGAGACAAATTAGCCTTATTATGCAAGGTAATTTGCTGCCAATCTGTGCGACCCCCATTTCTGTATTTCTGTCTAGCATTTTTTTTTTTAGGGAGTTCAGCCTTCAGGCACGAACCCCCTGAGTCCCTGCCGTTCCTAGCCGAAATGTTAGATGGAAATACAGACTCTTTAACTGTTAACTAAAGTACTAAATAGCAGCAGAAACCCCAAATTGCATTCAGCTGTGTATGTAGATAGTGTGTTATAAATGGTAACAAACCAGTCTAGACCACAGTTCCAACTAAAGCTGCATACTTTAACAGTACACGCTAGATTTCATCGAGTATGCACTGCTCGATCTATAAAGCAGAATGCTCTTTCAGTAAATGAGTGGGCAGTTCTCATGTACTACTTTTGCACACTGTTCTGTACATGGTTTCAGGCACAGTTGACATTTTACGTTTTGACTAAGCTAAAGGAGGCATTTAGCCCAGCAATCTATAAGTACTGCCTAGCGGTGAGTTGAGCTGAAAGTTGTTTGGTGTTCGGTATTGGCCCCAAAAACACTGATCAATCTATCTTTACTTTTGATACCCTTTTCTTTTCTAGACTTGCTTGTTTATAATTTTCTCTAAATTTTAGACACAGTTGACTTAGAAGAATAAAAACCTTTTTCCACTCTCTGTCAAATGTCCTACTTAAAGAAGTTTTATGGCTTGGGGGTAGCACTTCTGCCTCACCGAAAGAAGGTCCTGGGGTCAATCCCACAGTGGAGAGGCCTGGGTCCTCTCTGTTTGGAGTCTGTATGTCTTCCTTGTGTCCATGTGGGTTAACCAGGTGCTTTGGTTTCCTCCCACAGTCCAAAGAAATGCATGTTAGGTTAATTGATTACACTAAATTGACATTGACTTGTGTGTGTATGTATATGACTAGTCTTGACGTAACCTTGCGTATAAATGTAATCTTGTTCATGTTGCTGAAATGGCCACTGATGCTGAAAGCGAAAAAAACCCAAAAAACTTTAAAGGAGTTCTTATGTTCAATGTTGTTTCAGTTGACAGCTCTCTTATTGGTGCCATGCTTTCTTTCAGTTATCAAAGTTCAGTAGCTTGTTATTGTATCAGTAAGTACTCATGTTTAACTGCAGATTAATTAGAATTTTTACAATTGGTATTTGATTTACGAGGTGATTCCATATTTCCTTTGTCAACAGTAAGCCATTCTATACTTCTACTTTCTTCTACTTGATCTGTTAAAATAATTAAATAGAATTTCTTTGAGGTATGCTTCACAAAGGCAGAATGTTCAGCAATTAAACAAAATAGTTTGGTGCCATACCTGTGATCTCTTTGTCTTGAGTTTTGTGATTGCATACTTTGTGCTGGGGCGGTAAGTAAAGCTAAGGAATAAACCTTGTGTTGCAATTTAGTGTATGGAACCAATTATTGTGAGCAAAGCTTGCTGGACTTTAGCTGACTAGGATACACATCATGTATTTGACCTCTTAATCACAACAAGAGCAATAATTATGCTAGAGCAAAATCCATGACTTAGCGCTTTTCCACGAGGACATGGTGGTTCATATCAGTACTTTCATTTTATTCCATGAGATATAAATGCAAAGCGCTTTTTTTCCCCCAAAGGATGCTCTCAGCCTCTAGAGCTGTTATAGTAACATATTGCTGTCAGCCTCAGACACAAGTTCTAGCACATTATAGTCTATAGGCCTGTAATGTTAAACATAGTTAACTAGTGATTATCTAGTAGAGTTGCAACATATGTGCTATTTTTGTAGACAAGCACATCTCAGCAAAAGTGAGCGCTATAAACACACACAGTCATGCATGTAAACATGATATATAAATAGTAATCTTTGTGGAAAAGACTGATGATGCAATGTTTTGTGTTTATATTCGTTTACCTGTCTTCTGCTGCCAAAAGTTTAAATGCAAGGCACAGTAATATTTCAGACTGCTGACATGTGGAAAGTATTGTATAGTGGTGGAGCAGTAGTAACATTATCAGGATGTTTGTGATCAAATACCTTTAAAAGTATCCTTAAAGTTGTCCCTGCATAAACCCTAGTTTAATTTATTTGAACCGCAATACCACAGGTGTACTAACAAACCATTTGTTGAATCAGTCAATGCCGGTGCTAATGTACTCACGGTTACCAAACCGTAACTGAAAGCATGTCATGCAAAATATTAAAATGTGTGCTTTAGTGTACACTGTGCACAAGAATGAGTGGATATTTCATTATGGGATATTTCATTTTGAAGTATCCCCTAATGTTTGTGAGCAGTAAATGTTGTGTATTATGAAGATTTACAACATGTCTTATAAAGTATGTAACATTTACAAGTATGCACAGTCAATTTGAACCCCCTAATCTGCTATCATAGATAACAATGATGAGTAATGAGTGGTTAATGGAAAACCTGCTGAAATAAATGGTGTTTGTAAGGGCAAATTGCCTCCACTTAACCTCTGCTTCCTTTTGATCTGTGAGTAACCTTAACTTGATGATGTTGGAATGAGGTA
Organism: Parotocinclus haroldoi; assembly: GCA_034779995.1. NCBI lineage: Eukaryota > Metazoa > Chordata > Actinopteri > Siluriformes > Loricariidae > Parotocinclus > Parotocinclus haroldoi. The sequence continues at coordinate 19,881 of JAUZST010007161.1, read as the reverse complement.
GGAGGTTTACTGAAATACATTTGCTCCATGTGCTCTGTGTTGTGAGTTTTAGGTCATCCAAAAAAAGCACTTCATCTGAGCCTACTGTCACACGTTTAGCTCTGACCCCGTTCAAGTGTTTACTGGCCTGATGTATTCAGTGGGCCAGTAGAAAATTATGTCAAGTCCGTTATCAGTCCAGTCAATTAGGCTATTATTGGCCATGCATACTGATGCTCATTACTGCTCATTGCTTACCCAGATACTACAAATAATAGGATTTTGGTTGTAGGATGAAAATACACCATGGTTGAGCTACTGTAAGAATATGGACTGGTGAGTAGTTCCATAAATATTTAATTGTTTTTGTAAGATGATGTAGTGGTACGTTTTGGTGCTTCATCCAAAATCGAACTGGCAATATAACCATACACACGCTTGCAGGTAGACATGATGTATGTTTAATGGCACTGACTACGAAAGTAAGAAATGACATAGAAACAGACTGTAATTTGCTGTCTGTCGTAACAGAAGACATCCTCCTCAAATGATCATTAATTGTATACTTTACTCTGACAGACACAGACTGACACACCAGCAGCCTATGACTTGTCCTTTACTGAAGGTAGAGAGCTATTTATGACTAACAGTGTAGGTTGCTCTGTGTCTCTGTGCGAATAACCCCCTCCTCTTTCTGTCTAGGAATTTGTATTAGTATTTGACTCTATATGTGGTTCTAATTTGAGGCCATTTAAAGTAGAGTAAACTAGTCTTGCTCACTGAAAGTAAGTCAGAGGTGACATGTTTTGTGCTATCAAAGAGGATTCACCACTAGTTCCATGGTTTTTATCATTTCATTACATTAAAAGTATTGGACATAATATGAAGTTATATATAATAATGTTTTGCATACAGTGACTGCTCTTAAATGATATGTGCATACTAATCCTGCTAAACCCCATCAAAACAGAATAAACAGCATACATTTAGTCCTAGTACAGCGAAGACGCCCAGGTCACGCACTTGCATGGGCTAGTTTCCCAGAATACTGTCAGGACAATTTTCCTAGTATTGTAACAGATCAATTTTACATGTACTCATTCTACAAAGCTGATCAACAAGCCAAGGATATTCATTTACAGCTTTCTCACCATATATGAGAAGATTAGCTCAAATGACCTTGCAAAATGCAGTACTTATATGCTTGGTTTTATGACTGAATTAAACTGTAAACCGATGTACTCGACATTGCATAATTGTTGGTGGACAATATATTGGAGACTATGACTTTGAATAACATATACTGGTTGATTACAAAGCATGCAGTATAGAAGATAAACTATTAAGGGAAAAAATATATTGCAGATTTTCACTGTTTTGCGGAACTTTTACATTACAAAATCACAAAATATATAAAAATATATTAAAAATAAAGGACTGTTATAAATCAGAAAATATTAGGATTTACAGTAAATAGCTGTTGTGTCTACTCGATGTGTAGGATAAGACGTGCTGTAAGCTCGGTACGGACAGAGCATGTGCGGTATGAGTGATGTATGGAGTGTTAAGTAAAGAGAACATTCTATTACTTCAAAGTGTTGCTTGATTATTCAACAGTTAAAAACACTACAATAGCGTATTTACTCAGCGGATGAATACTCACCAAAAACGAGAAGTAAGACTAGAGCATCGCCCGTCTGAATCGCTACTTGCCGACGTGACAATTTTTTATCTGCCGTGTTATGTTCGCTGTTTGTGACAGTTTTATTATAGACAGAATTCATTCAAGCCCTACGATGCCACCCAAACGTTCTGCAAATTCTACGGCTAAAATAGTGTACAAATACTTAAAAAATATAGCGTCCCTACTTTTTAGCGTCAGATTTCCGTTTATCGCGGGTGGTCCTGGATCGTAAACCTCACGATAAACGAGGGAGCACTGGTGGTTGACATGTTTGTCACAAGTCTAATTTTGTAAAGGATCCCATAACAACTGTACTGTAGCTAATTTTAAATGACATATTAAATGTGATAGTCCAACCACCCTATTTAAAGTATAAAACTCTGATGATTGAAACTTACATTAAGGCTTTCCATAATTCCATGCTGTTCTGTTGATTTTTGCTGTGTTGTGCTCATCTGACACTGGTTAAGCAATGCTGGTCTGTTGCTGGCTAGTACTTGTTACTATTGGTCTGATTGGTCTCTCTGCTAAAGAGTTGTGTTGTACTTTCATTTAATCGGCTAGTCATCTAATTCAACAGTTATTAATTTATGTAAGTTAAGCTGTATGGCTAGAGCTCGAAAATTAAACTGGAATTTATCTAAAGGTTATAGTGTGGGCAGAGTGCTAATGTTTTTTATGACCTTGACATAAAAAATGGCAATGCATATCTGTCTGTGTAAGTTTTCCTAGATGGTAGTGAGGTCAAATGTAAAGCAAAATTTGGCTTTAGCCTCCTCTCACTCAGGTTACAGTTCAATAATGTCATGTCAGTCTGCCCCATGTTTGCAAGGTTTCACAGATATCTTGAAGCTCAAGTCTGCCAGTATCTATATTCTCATGTTTATCTGCTGCTGAAAAAAATACTGAGCTCTCAAAATGAACATTTTTACCAATTCCAGCAGTTTCACTAATTTAGTGATATTGACTATGCACATTATTTTATGGCTCTGCACTTAACATCATCTTTCTCTTTAAACATTTTTTATTGCAATTGACTTGTGCATATACCAGCCATAGGCACATGAATAAACATTCATTGCTTATATGTTTTATTCCTGCCAACTGCTGGAAACAGTTCTCAAGGACCTGAGTTTGAACCACAGGCTAAGCTTGCAACATTAAAATCAGATTGTGTGGTTATAGAACTCTTTAATGGTCTGTAGGAGGATAAGGATAAGCAGGGCTGAAATTGTATGATTTGCTTTTGCTTTATTCTAAAGCTAAATTTTTCTTAACATTAATATTAGATTAATATAAGAGAAAAAGAAATAACCTGTGCTTTTCAATATAAAATCAGATTTGGCTACATTATCCTGAATGCATTTATGCCTCACCTTCATCCAATTGTATTTCTCCTAAACATGCCTGACAAAGTAAAATTAAACATTAATCTACTATTTAGCTTGAAAATTGTCCTGTGGGGTTATCATATGAACTGCAAATTGCATTGTTACACAGCTGAATATGTATGATATGCAAAGCAGACAAATAATACATTTGACTTCGAGAAATAGCACCTCGGTGCCAAGCCACTGTATGATTATCTGCTTTGACAAGCTTAGGCTTGACTGTGCAGTCACCGAGTTCAACCAGACATTGATCAATTGGATTTTGTTATTGTGTTTATGTTGGCAAAAGGCAAACTGAAATGAAAGTTGAGTTGGGAATATGAGTGGGTGGTTAGCCCTTCGAATATCTTGCATATGTGCATAACAGCTATACTTAGAATTACATGTGATACTGATTGTGTTATCGTGTACTAAAGTGGATATAAATAGTGTGTTAAATAGATTTACTTTGGTCCCAAAAATATTGTCCACATGTTTGATAGTGGCTTGACACAATGCAGTGAAAAGCATAAATGCATTCTATTAATTAGTGTCTATTTGAAGTTTGTTATTCATATGAAATGTAAATATAAAGTTTTTAAATATAAAGTAGTATATACTGTGATAGATCTAGTGTCTGTGATGTGAAGCGAAGACAGCTGCTTACTACTAAGGATACTTTTTATTTGTTCTGCATTATATTATTATAATTATGATGCACCACAGCATTGTTATTGCCAGTCATCAGAGCAAATTCTCCACCAGTGGTCAATTACCAATGGGTTTAAAGTTCACAAAGAACAAGACAGCATGTATATATTTTAACTCCATTTACTTCACCCTAAGATGGAATTCCAGTTGGATTGATATCCAGTTAAAGTAGATAAAGAAACATCTACAAAACTCCAAACCATCCTTTTCTCAAAAAAAATTTTACCTAAAAAAAATACTGTGCAAAGAGGCTGAACTTAATATGAATCCTGGCCAGGACTCTCTGCACCCCGAATTTCAGCCTCTTATGCAAATGTACCAGACCTTCACCAGGACAAAGCTAGACTATGGCAGCGTCATTTATGGAGCTGCCAGAAAAACATACCTGACCACATTGAATACTATACTGCACCAAGGCATTTGAAAAGCACTGGAGGCATACCAAACTTCCCCTTTGCAGATCTTATACATAGAAGCCCATAAATCAGCACTGGAAAACAGACTGTTAAAACTAGCTCTTCAATATGCCTTTGGGCTGAAAGCTATTGTTTGAAACCCAAAATTTTCCTCAACATTTTATCCATTACATCCTGCACTATATGATGCCAAACCTGACCATAGACCAAACCTTTTGAAATATAGATCTGGCAGTACCTGAAGGAAATCAATCTGGATACTATTGCCCAGACATCATCCGATCATTCCTGAATATCATTCCTGAGAAAAATTCCCGCTTCACTTTCGCATATACAAAACTGTGAACAAAGTATCAGCAGCAATGGTAGGAGGCCAACAAATAGCCAGAGCAGAATTCCCGAAACATAGTTCGTTATACAGCTGAAACCTATGACCTCCTGATGGCTCTCAACCAAAATCTCTCATAATATGTGCCGACTCAAATTCATGTCTATGTGCGCTGGAATCCTGTAACACTAACCACCCAGTCATCAAAGCCACCCTGGAAACTGGAAACTACACAAACCTCGCAAAAACTGGCATAAAACTCAGCTAGATCCCAGGTGGTCTCACTTGCATTTAAAGAGCAGATCACTTAGCAAAGAATACAACAAAGGCAAATTATAAACTACCACCAAATACTAGAATACGCCACTACTAACCCAATACATTAAGGAAAAATGGCAAAAGTAATGGAAACAGCAGAACAATAACAAGCTGCACAAATTCAGCCCTACCATAGGAAAATGGCCATAGAAGCATCGAACGAACTGATGGGATCATGTATTATACACAAAATGCTGCATTGGACACACAAAGCTGTTAACATTGTGAGGAACCACCACATTGTGAAACCTGCCACACAAGGATTACAACAAAACACCTGTTTATCGAATGCCCCAGATATCTGCAACAAAAGAAGCATCAAAGTCAAACACACTAGATTTAACCAAGACAAAACAAGCAAACAAATTAAATGTATAAACCCAATTACCCAACTAAAATTCCACGTTTGGCAACCTGATTAAATAGAATAGTAAAATAACCTCTGCAAAAACCTTTCCTGCCATGAAATGCCTGAGGAGAAAACATGGCATTAAACATAAATAGTAAGGGCCAAAATAAAGTACACATTTCATTAGCAATAATAGGACAAATAAAAAAAGTGTTTTGTGACAGACATTTGTGAATATTTGTGTGCAGTTTGAGAAACCATTATAGATCTTTAAGCTGTTGTTTACAAAATACATACATTAAATACATACATTAAATACATCAATTTTAGCTGCAACTGAGTTAAAGCCATCCTTAATGAAAATTTGTTAATTAATTTGAGTGGCAAATACACAAATCTTATACTATTCTGCACTGATGTTAACGAAAAGTACTTACTGTGTACAGACAATAACCCTAACCAACCTTAGTCCACCTCTGCAGTGATTCAGGTTAAATGAAACATCTGCCTGAATATTTTATGGTTGCACAAGAATACCACGTAAAACACGTTGATGGTGTGAAATGACATGGTGTGAAGTTAAGAAAATTATGGCATTCTGATCTGTGGGCTAGTGAGTCACTTTAGTTTCAGCTGTGTTACGGCAAAACGTTGATGGGAGACCTAATTACACATGTGACCTGTCTCTTACGCACATGCTTAATTTAAAGGATTTTTACATAACTCAAGGACTGGCACAATACACAACTTGGTCATTTGGAGCCTAGGAAGGGCTTTCCTGGGCTGTATAGCCAGTGCACAGCAACCAAATTAGATTTAAAATACAGATTTAAGTATTTCTTAAAACTGATTTTTGTGCCTACTAATATACTTCTGTGGGAATATACACTTACCAGCCACTTTATCAGGTACACCTTCCTAGTACTGGGTTGAACCTGCTTTCAGTTGGTTATGCAAAATTCTGTTGCTACCTTCCGAATGTTGTTGCAGAAATCAGCAGTTACTGAAATACTCAGACCAGTCCGTTCCAACCATCCTACTTTAAAATTAATGTCACTTAAATCACACCCCACATTCACCTCCCAACTCCCAAACCCCAAGCACCATTCTGGGTTTAAACTTCAGCAGATCATCTTGCCCATCTCTATTTTGGTAAATACATGAGTTGATACTACGTGATTAGTTGATTAGATGTTGGTGTTAACAAGCGGTAAAACAGATGTACCTAATAATGTGGCTGGTGAGTGTATTGCACAGCTATACAATCATATGTCCAAAACATGGGCATTAGTATGAAGTTTTTCTCCACTTTTACTGATACAAGGGCCTCCAGAGATGATGTATTACTAGATTTTGGAATGTGTCTGTGTGGATAGTTATGAAAGTGTCCTATTGAGTCACAGGTGTTTAGCGCAACCCAGTCTACTGCCATTGTTTGTCAATGGAGATGCCATGCCTGTATACTTCATAGTATCAATCACTTAGCAGTGAGTGTGGCTGAACAGAGCTTACTAATTAGAAACAGTATGCACATTTGACCATATATTGCATGCAGTGGGTACATAAAGTATTCAGACCCCTGTAAATGTATCACTTTGTTTAATTGCAGCCATTTGCCAAAATCAAAAAAGTTCATTTTATTTCTGATTAATGTACATTCAGCCTCTTGACAGAAAAAAAGACATGTCAATTTATTTAAAAAGAAAAACTAAAATATCACATGGTCATAATCATTTAGCAGATCCACTGTATATAGTAGATCAAAAGGTTCAGTAGGGATTGCTACAGAATCAGGCCCCGGCTGGCCTCCCTTCCTTGATCACAGCCGCTTGTGTCTGCATGTGACACCTAACCCAGCTAGAAAGCATCACCAGGACCTTTACACAAGCTACTGCTGTGGTGATCTGTATATTTGACCACCTTGTCACCCTGCATTACTGTGCTCCATAATTATTTTATCTTGTGGGCATGGATAGATTTTAAAAGAGCATGCTGCCATTGACGTCCATGTGTTTAATAAATGTTACAAAAAAGTACTCTACGTGCACTTTACTTTTTAGATTCTCCTTCTTAGAAATTTCAAAGTGGGTACATGGATTCCTACTCTCCTGTTTTCCTACTGAAGTCAAATCCATGGGTTTAATGGACAGTGGAAAAGCTGGTTGGCTAGACTAAGCAAATAGTCAATGATAACTTTTCATACACAATATAGTACTTCTAGATTAAGGTCTTATACTTAAGTCTTTAGTTAATTCTCTGATAAACTGAATAAACCATGCTATTTTTAGACTTTGACTTATTCTAGCCAATGATAACAAAATTAAACAAAACAAAATTAAATATGAAAAATCCCTTAATGTTGTGAGTAGTATATTACCATGTTTGTGTTTTTTTTGTTATTTAATATGGCCACAGCATCAACGTCGATTCACTACTGGAGTAAGGTTACACTTATACTAATTAGACTCGTTCATATTGAGCAATTTAGACCAAACAATTAAAATAATACACGTCTTGGAGGAATTTAGGATGAACCCAGAGTACCCAGACTCAACCCACAATCCCTGGATCTTCAAGGCAACCATGGTAACAACTTGCGCCATCTTGCTGCCCAAAATATTACCTGGTGATAAAGCATATTTTATGCATGAGCAAATTTAATACAAATCTGCTGGAGCTATCCTGAGTAGTTTTAATGCTGATGTCTTGACACCACAAATTCCTATAAAATCCAATCTGGGTCAAAGTATTAGCATACTATGATAAATATGAATGAACAGATGCACTGAGCTAAGGCTTTTGTTGACCAAGATCAGGTCAGAGAGCAGCCTTTGCCAACCTGTGACCAGAGTGCAAAAGATGGTTATGTAATAGCATAGTCACGTGCATAAAGAAAAGTTTTTCAGAAATTAATTGATGTTCTGAGGTAGGAGAGGTCAAAATGTATTAAATAAACAATCTCTAGAAGCTGTTTGAATAGGTGAAAATTTATTTTTGTGCTCCAAAATGCACAGTTAGATTAGTGCAACTCTAATGTACCACTGCGTGCATGTGTGACAAGTAGACAGTCTTGCTTTGAATTCCAGTTAAGAATGAAGGAGATTAGTGACTCATGCACTTTACACAAGGGGAATTTGGTCTGTCTAGAAGTGTGTGAACAGTGTTATAAAGCTAAACACTAGGATTTTCCACCGTGTTCCCTTAATTGTGCAAACACGCATTGCTGTTAGACATTATTCAGGAATTCTGGGTCACACATAATCCTGTCTCTTGTCCTCCTCATTGTTCTCTTATATGCCTTTACTCTGTGATTATTACACTATGCCATTCTTTATCTCTTAATCCTTGGTCTTTGCTAGGCAGTCCTGGACGTTACGTAAGACTGACCCTGAGCCCCTCACCGACACCCACACTGTATCATACGCACACAGGCAGTGAAGGCAAAGTCTGGAGGCATTTATCCTTCATTTGTGAACATTAGTGTATTAGAAAATTCTTTTGCGCAGGTGTGCTTGTCCACAAGTGATGCGCAGGAACTTCTTAAAAACCTGCAGCCTGAATCATTATCGCACACAAACTGCGTCAGCTCGAACATTCACACTGACGCAAGGCCAGCATGTTGCAGTGTCATCCCAGTCACACACACACTCCCTCGGTAAAACTTCCCACCACATACATTCACAAATGTGTACTGCCTAGCCTCATTGTCACTACTGACGTACATTGAGGAAAATAAGTATCTGATACACTGCCGATTTTGTATAGCGCTTTTTACAATGGTGCATTGTATATTTTATATATATATATATATTATATTGCAGAAAATATATATGTTATATATATGTATATATTTAATATTATAATAATTATTATTATTATATAAAATAATATTATATTATTTTAAAAGGCCAATCCAAAATGAAATTATGTAAACGATTTGATATATGGAGATGTCTGTAATTTTTATTGTAGGTACACTTGGTACTGTACGAGACAGAATTTTTTAAAAATCCAGAAAATCACATTGTATGATTTTTAATAATTAATTTTCGTTTATTCTTTTTTAGTTTTTCTACTCTGCACTCAATACGCAAGATATCACACTAATTGCTGTACATGGCTTAAATGTATAGTAATCATATTCCTAATCCAAGAAAAGCAATAAAAGGAATGTGATCCTAGATTGAGACTTTCCACTATGGCTGGCAGTTTTAGTTTTGCTGCCCTTTGGAACCCCTTGCCTTCATATATTTGCTCTTCTGCAACTTTAAAGCAGGAAGTAACACAACCACATGGTATTTTAACTAAAACTGAAACAAAAGCATAACTTTTGTGTTCTTTGTGGAGTACAGATAAATGTGGCTTGAACATGATTGCAAAACACTTCACTGAACATCATTTACTGCAGGGTGTTAAGTCTTTTATATGTGGGAGTAGCCTTAATTTTGAGTGATTGGAGTAAGGTGCGTGAGCCAATGAAAGATTTAAAGAGTGCGCCGTGGTTAAATTTAGACTGGAAGTTAAAACAGACCCCATATTTACCTCCAGACCTCTGACGCCAAGGGTGTCTGTGAAAGTGTGTGTGCGCGCTCGTGCATGTGAGCCGTGGGGGTATGGTTAAGTTTCTATATCGCTGTGAGTAATATTACTATAATACAATAATCACTGTTGGATAGTACCCAAAATAATAGGTGTGCGTGCGTGTGCGTGCGTGTGCGTGCGTGCGTGCGTGTGCGTGCGTGTGCGAGTGCGTGTGCGTGAACGTGAGTGAGTGTGAACTTAAGCACTGACTCATGATAGTGAGACTCATGAGAATCTCTTCTTTGGCTGCACCTCTATGATGCACCAGTTCAGGACTGTGGATATATTGGGAGTGAAACATAACGTGCTCTTATCTGCTGGCTTCAAACTAGGGTGGACGAAATTCAACTCCCAGCCAGTTCTCATTAAAATATTTATGTCACTTTCATGAGTACCTCTTAAAATGATTGGTGGGGAAACATAACTTGGCTAAATGTGCACTCAGGTCAGATATGTCAGGTTTAAGTCTAGAATGTCATCAAATGGAACTCAAGAGGAGATATGAACCCACTTTATGATTACAGTCATATGGGTTCTTGGAATCAACAACTAATATACAGAACAGGCAGGTTGTGAGAGTTCATTCTGTTGCACTTGTTGCATGTTATTTTTATTAGACCATGCACTGAAATAATTACAGCTTGAGAGAAGAGTAACTGTGGACTTATAAACTTTACTATTAAACAATTGCTTTTACTTTTGTTTTTTAGATTACTTTAGTGTTATTGGAACATTGTGTATAAGGTCCCCTCTATGAAGGGATTTTGAGATTAAGGTGCTTGAGTATTACACTGCTCACAAAAATTAGGGGATATTTCATAATGAATTTTAAGCATAAGTATTTGATTTTATTTCATTAGGCATGATCATCAAAAAAGCAAATGAAAAGTCAAAGAATGTTGTTCAATTACACAAGTGAGATGCATACTCAATTATAGGTATTGAGTAGCAAATGACATATTCATGGAGGAACAGAAATGTCAAAGTGGAGGAGAGTGTCACACATCGACTGTTCAGTACTCCCAAAACACACTGACAATGATGGGGTATGGACAGAATCAAATTGTCCAGCGGTTCTTGGTGGATCCTTCTTCATATTCATGTCCCATAATTTTTGTGAGCAGTGTAGTTTACCAGCATCCATTCTCTTCTGTTTAATGCCTGAAGAAAGTCATAGTGTTATTTGACCTCACAATTAATAAATCCAACAATAATCATTAAGTGCAAGTGTGAATGATCTGGAAGAAATAATGATTTGGTAATCTTCTGGTTAATCGACACGGGGTAGCACGCATGTCTTTGGACTGTGGGAGGAAACTGAAATACCCAGAGTAAACCCATGCAGACACAAGGAGGACATGCAGAGGACATGCAGACTCGGAAGACTTACACGGAAAGGGCCCAAGTTTCCCCACACAGGGACTGACAAGCATACTCAGGCCCAAGATTTACTAAGAATACATTTAACTGAACTTATCATCAACAGGCTTTATTGCAGCTGGAGAAACAGTGTTCCAGAGTACATGCTTTCTCTGTGGAATACATTCTGTTTTTCTTTTACTGCCAGTGTTTTTCAGCTTTTCCAGTGTCTCATAAATTGCACCCATGATCACTGCAATATACACACACAATATAATATTGCAAAGCTGCTTTGAGACAATGTGCCATTGTAAAAAGCGCTGTATAAATAAATTTGACTTGATAATCTCGATAAATCGTGATTGGGTATTTGTGGAAAAAAATGAAGGTGTTCATTATTCCACATTTCAAAGTAGCAAATAATGTATTCTTTCTAGATTATTTAGGGTGCTGAAATGTCATCCTGGTTAATTTCAGCCCCTATTACCTCATGATTACTGTTGGAACGTCTGGGCCACGATTGAAAATACTTCAAGATTGCATTTTTCTCTATTGTACTGGAATGTTTTATAGGACAAATCACATAATTATTATAATACTTGCAGTGAAAACTGTAAAAATAAACAAACAAATAAATAATAAATAAACAAATTTCAGAATAATTTATTCGCCATTAGCATTTCTAGTAGTAGAATTAGTATTTGCCATATTCCCACTTCCGCTACAGTAACAGTCAGTTATTGTCAGTTTCTCTGAATTTTTATGCAGATTAAATTATTTGAAATGAAAAAGTCATTGTGTTAAAGGAAAATGCGACACATTTTCACTAAGAGGCGCTGACTTTTGCTCCACATTGTATGTCATATCTTTATATCTTTAGTTGTGGTGAGCAGTGGGACACTATTTTGTGTACTAAAGATCTCAGGCAACATTGACAGTATAAAGTATGTTACTGAATAGAAAAGATATCTGTTAACCCTGTACAGCTATTCACAACCTTAAAAACACATACGTAGACATATGCAACACAATTAGCATGTCTAACCAGCATTGATAGTTCAGTTATTGAACACAAGTTTTATTAGTCTAAAGTCTAAAGTGGCATCACTTTTAAGCTTAAGCTAAATGCTTAACATTATTACAATATTGTACAAAACTGAATATTTTAGTACATTCTCCTGGCTAGGTCTAGCTACCTAATCTCAGTAATTATCTACTGTCATTACTCCAGCAGTAACTGTTTGATGTTTGCAGTAGTTTGCAAGGTTTTAAACTAGTCAAACAAGACATTATGTTGTGTAACACCTGAGTTTACTAGCATACTAGTTCATTTTGGCTAATGTATTAACTATTAAAAGTGGCCAGCAAACACACTTTATTAGTACCCTCCAACCTTGAAGGCCATTGTGTGATGGAGGAAGACCTATTATGTAAAAGGGATAATGAGTTGACTATGGGGGAAATAGCATTCATTCTTTTTTTGCTTTCAACATGTTGGTGCACCCAGGTGCAAGTAGCATGTGCCAGAAAGATTTCCACATGCTTCTCGTGGGTTGTGAATGTAGTGGCATAAATATACATGTGCATACGTCAGTGAAAGAGCTATAAGTGTGACTTTGGCAGAAGGGAAGGTGGCGGACTCTGTGGAAAGTCTCACGTGATAGACACTATGGCAATAACCTTGGTCATGGTCAGAGAAAAAGATCTTGTGTGAATTGTAGAGCAGTGCTTTTTTTTACCAGCTTAAGATGTCCTGCAGGTGTGGTTTTGTCTTTGTTGTTAATTTTTGATGAAAAGGTTTTTGTTACCATTGCTCCTTACACATTGCAGTTGAGATTATTGGTGTGATTTAATAGATACTCAGTCCTAAGGAGCGTAGGAGCAATACAGAATGTCTCTCAATTGTAGGATGATGTCAACACATCTTTAGGTATGGTTCAGTAGTTTTTTCCATCTTCATGCATTTACAGTATATTGTCTGAGATCTGCTGATATTTAATGTGGTAGGACATGGTTCACATAAGCAAATGTTTTTGTGAAGGCTTGTCAATCTTTTTATAGTAGAAGGAACGGTGGCTTACGCCAAGGACCACTTTGAAAACACCAATTAACTTAACATGTAGGTCTATGGAATGTGGGAGGAAACCGTAGTATCCAGAGATAACCCACACATGTACAGGGAGGCCATGCAGACTCCACACAGGCGGGTTCAATCGGGGTTCTCTGAGCTGTGAACTGGCAGTGCTAACCCCAGCACCACTTTGCTGTACTTTTGTATTTACAGAAAACACAACTGATATATTGTGCATATTTTAACATGAAGTTATGCTATGTACTTCATGATGCCTTTCACATTGTTCCTTTGGTCAGACGCTATCTGGCGTTTCTTATTTCCTTTGCCTTTATGGCTCAAAAAGTAAAGTGAGACTAGAGTTCTAAGATCCAGTTTATTAGCCCAGTATAATACAAATGAAAAGCCTTCCTGTGCCGGTTCAGAAATGTATCTGACTTTCATTTGCATGTGAGAAGATCTATGGTGAATATCAGAAATTCAGTTTTTCACAGAGGCATCATCTTCATATAAAATCACTGAGCTGTGCATCTGAGCACACATCAGAGTTTGGTAAAACACAGTAGGCATTTCTGCCTGTAATTTTCTCAGGGAGGAGGGACAAAAGTACAAACATGGCAGATCTGGACAGAAATAAAATCACAGAGTAGCTTCAGTATAAGAGGAAATTACCCCTGGACCTATAATTTTGTCCCATCCAGGTGGGGCTTATTTTGCATTTTCCTAAGCTAGCAATTTGAGTAAAAATATAATCATTGATTAAATATTTTGATAAATGTTAGAATGAATTATAATTTGTTGCTGCAATGACACTGTGCACTCAATCTGGCATGGAATCCACAAGTTCCAATCTGATATCCAAATCTGATAATCAACATTATACCAGCATGATTCACAATATCATAAATAGCATCTTGTGCCGTAACTGATGCTTCACTTTCTCTGTGATTGAGTGCCCCATAAATGGCTGATGTGTTTAGGTTAGATGGCTGTGGTAGTCGGTGATAGTCAGCATTATTTAATATTCTTTGGTCTTCAGGTAGTTCAGGTTTTGAGTTGTGTTTTTGGGTAATTACATTTGTAATGAAAAATCTTATTCAGTTAAAATGCAACATTTTATATACACTCACCAGCTACTTCATTAAGTACCCCTCACTAGTACAAGATTGGACCCTCTTTCACCTTTAGCATTCATATATATATATATATATATATTTTCAACAAGGTTCTAGAAACATTCCTTACAGATTTTGGCCCATATTGACATGATAGGATGAACAGTTTGGCTGCACATTCACGATGCAGATCTCGCATTCCACCACAGTATGGCCATCTTCTCCAACCTCTGGCATCAACAAGTCATTTTTGCTCAGAGAACTGCTACTCACTTTTTTGACTATTCTGTGTAAACCATTCTATGAGATGGTTGTGTATGAAAATCCCAGTAGATCAGCAGTACTCATGCCAGACTGCCTAGCACCAACAACCGTCTTACGTTCAAAATCATTTAAATGCCATGTGATTGGCTTATTAGATATTTGCGTTAAGGATCAGTTTAAAAGGTGTACCTAATAAAGTGGCTGGTGAGTGTATATACATACACACATTATCACAAAAAGGTAATTAATGTGCAGAAAGACATGCTGAACACGCAAAAAGAAATGCTGCATTGCTATAACTAATAGGAAGACTGCATATTAAACAGTTTAAACAAACTGCTCGGTTCAATGCTAAAGGAAAAGAACCTGCTGGTTCCTGCTACCACATTTATTTGTATATTCAAGTTTTTTCTTTTACAGTAAATGAAAGGCTGCATCAACATCAAATAACTTATTGAGTCAATGGATTGTGATAAAAAAAGGCATAACATTATGCAGGGAATGGCCTGCTAAACAGACATTTGAGATCGGTGAAAGTCGTATTGAGAATGAACTCATAAAACAGTTTTTTTAAGGCTTTAAATCAAGATGGTATCAGATGGATGCAGAATCAAGAAATGTTTATGCTTTTTGACACGAGAAGTTGAAAGCTATAATATATTTGGCAAATTAGTCTTCTAAACAAGGTAGAATCTTTCTAAATACCATGAAAACCATAGAAAAAAAAATTGTCGATTGCTTTTCAAAGACTGGGAGAACACTTGGACTGGGAGATCTTCCGGACAATAACTGATGAATCCCTAGCACCAACAATCATATCATGTTCAAAGTCACTTAAGTGCCATGTGATTGGTTTATTAGATAGTTGTGTTAGGAGCGGCTTAAAATACAGAGGAGTATAATATGGCCAACTATGCTCTCTGTAAGACCATAAAGGCAGTCAATTGTGAGTACAGAGCTAAGGTGGATCGCAGTTGAACACCGATGGCATTAAACACAATAACAGTTAAACACAATAACAGATCTTAGTAGGGAATCTCAATCTGTGAATACCAGTGTTGCACTTCCAGACGAGCTTAATATTTTTTAATGCTCGTTTCAAAATTACGCCTTTCCCACAGTTCAGTTGGTAAGTATGGGTAGTGTCACATCCTTCTCACTCACCCTTAATACTGGAGCCCCTCAAGGCTCAACCCTCTCTTGTACTCCCTGTACACATACAACTGCTAGGTTAGACACAACGCCAATGTCATCATAATATTTGCAGATGACACAGCAATTGTAGGCCTGATCTCCGATGACAATGAGCTGGCCTGCAGAGAGGAAGTTAGCTTCCTGACACTGTGGTGCCAGGAGAATGAACATTCTTTCAAAGGAGTTTATAGTGGACTTCAGGAAGCAGAAGAGGGAGAACACCCTCATCATCATCATCAATGGTAACGAATGTAGCGAGGGTCAGCAGTTTCTGAGCTACTGAGTGGCAGGAGGTACAGGAGCATAAAGCCCAGAATGAGGCTGTTCTAAGACACCTTTGTTTCTATGCCCATTAGGCTGCTGAACAGTAATTAATACCAGTGTATTAATGGGCTGAAAACTGATTGAGTGTCAAAATGCATTTCTTTGATTGCCACCTGAACTACTTCCACTCAAATCTTGGAGCTATGATTGAAGAACAAAGAGAATGCTTCCACCAAGGCAACAAGACCATGGAACATAGATATCAAGGCAGATAAAACACAAACATGATGGCAGACTACTGCTGGTGTTTACAGAATGACAACCCTGATCATAACCTTCCCAGAGCATCCAAAAAATAATAATTTCTTGCCAACAATTAAAATTTACATTGCTATTGCTAACAACTATTGCTCTCTTGGTTTTATGAATGTAACAAATATATTATTTGTTATCGCTACATCAGAACATCTTATTACGCTTGATATTTGACTGTCAAATCTTTAATCAAGCATTTCTCATTTGTGTAAAAATTGGCATATTGCATATTTGTTGATTTTATCTTTGGCAAAAATGATTAGGTCAGACTTTTTTTTTCAAATGTAGACCAGTATAATAAATGTATAGATACAAAAATATATTTTCTGGTTTCATCTTTAAGAAATGGTATGTATTTACATATCACACAATGCTTGGAAAACCACAAATGTACTCTGACCAGATGTCACTGTATGCTATTAAAAATAAGTGTCCTGGAAGACGATTTCTCAGAATGCGTGGGAACTACTTCTTCACATTTGTGATCTGTTTGTTATTGTCCAACACCAGCATATGATTTGGATCTGCATGTTTTATGTAAACAGATAATAGAGAGATGTTATATGATCCGAGCCACCCATGCTAGTGTGAGAGAAAAAGGTTTAACTGTAAACAAGAACAAGATGAGTTATTTTGCTTGGGTCTGTGTGAATATTTATTGCATACATCTCTGTGGGGGGGTTTTGACAAATTACAAATTACCTTTTATTTTTTTCCTGAAATCCTAAATCTGTCTATGCATGACACTTTTTCCCACTCAATATATTAGTTGATTGAGGTGATATATGTATGTGTGTGTATAATAACAGTTTTAGCAGTTTTTCAGAGTGTAATGCTCCTGACTATTTATATGATAGAAGTACATGGCAGCTGGATGAAAGATATTATACTAAATAGTATTTACATGTTTTAGATTTAAATTAAATTACATTAAATATTTGTAAACACATGGCTTCCTCCATAAAATTAATTTAGTGACCAGAATGGGCAATAGTCAGAATTTAACAGTTTTGCAGTATTAATATTTTTCAGAGAATTTCAGGCAAGAACATTAGAAGATTGTACTAGATTTTGATGTATGACAGAAATAAATTAAATAAATTTCCCCCACCTTTTCAAGCACAAAAATGATTATATCAGCTATGGCTACTATGATTTGCACCAATAGCATGATTAAAAAAGAAACGTTTCTATCGGAATCTTAGTAACTAACTGTCTATAAAATTTGTCTCCCTATGATAGGTGGTAACGATTGGTGAGTACTATGTGCTTACAAGCTTTTGACCTATAGGTAAGGATCTGCCTTTGTAGCTTGGTGTTTATAAAATCTTAACCTCTGCTGAATCTTTAACTTTTTGTGTTTACTGTATATTCCAATTACCAGCCACATTTGCCAAGGTACTAAATGTCTAGCATATTAATACATGTGATAATATCTGTTAGCATCGCCAGTGATGTCACATTTATCCCCACATAGAGACATGTATTAGCTTGAAGAATTATTAGACGAATACAGATATTGGCAGCAACGTTAATTAATATTTTTGAAGAAAATTATATTTCCAAATATTATGCAACTGAGAATATTTGTATCCGAGTCAAAATTTTCAGATCTGACACTGAAATCCAACCTGTATGTTAGATGTGACCTAGTCCTGCGCCGGTGAACTAGACACTTAATGTGCGTGACAATATGAACCCACAAATATTTATCTTACAGTGACTTACAAACACATATTTGGACACAGCCTCATTTTCCTTTTGTTCAAGGTTTTAGCAAGAATCAAAAAGATTTGTGTTGGTGAATCACTGTATCTCATAATAACAATTTTAAAATGACACCTACCATATCATTACCATTCATTATAAGGTCTAGGCCTTTAATACAAATCCAGCCTGCCAAGAAAACTATTTTAAATCAAACTGATCACATTGCATGTGTCTTAAGCTGATGTCTTCAAATAAAGGATACACAGGTCATTATACAACCATATAAATATAACCTTGAACAAAAACATATCAGTAGAATTAATCCCAACAGATCCCATTCTATACATCAAAATGATCAAATAGAGATCCATTTGGATGATTCTTATTAATAAATTGCACTAGTTATAACCCATTGCAAGTGCTGTTACTACTAATGAAGTACTGAAGTAAAATGAGAAAAAAAGTATGACTAGGAATATACAGTAGTTCTTCACTTTTTTTTCTGTGAATATTATCTTCATTGCTAAGTAAAACCAATGAACCAACTGTTTTTGTTGCTTATTTCTTATATATTTATACAATGGTGTAGTCTAGTGTAATTTACATTACTTTCCAGGGTATGTGAAAGGAGATAAAAGTATGAAAATTATGCTTTTGTCATGAACCTTTTTTGTCTTTTTGGGTGTTTTTAAAGAGCATTTAACAGTTTCTGTCTAGTCCAGGCAACAAATCTGGAAACCAATTGGACTTCATTTCATGGCATAAGCATTTTTTCCAGTCATATGCTAGAAATGTCAATGTGATTCCCATTCTAAACTGACTTAAGATTATGAAGATGATGTTTTCACTCTGCCAGCAGCTTTATGGTGGTATTTTCTGTACCTGTTCGAACTGAGCTTCTGAAGTTTCTCCCTTGTGCCAGAATTTCTTCAACAATTAGTAGTAGCAAGGCCCATATATAACTATGTCTTTAATATGTTCAGTGTGTACAGGGAAATCGTAGTGCTATTATAGTGGGTATAAGGCATATACAGTATCTACATATCTCAGTCTACACCACTGGATATATGGGTAGACAAATGTAATTCAGTCATAGAATTAGGCTGGCATAATCAAAGTGAATTACAGTGCTTTGCTGCTCTAATGATGTATTGCTTTTTTGAGGGAACTTCACATCAAATTGTATATAAATAAATTGTACTCTATAACATTCAGCCTATATGCTGGAGGTTCTGTAACTGGATCAGTCTTACTGGAAATGATGTAGGGAGAAACATAACAGAAACTGGGTATAAAGTAGTGTATGGGCATAGGTGATAATTTGTTTCTTTTTTAAATAAACCACTTCTCCTTTTCTCTTCCCGACTAACAGGAAATTCAGTTCCAGGAAGGGAAACCAGCCTGGAGCACTTTCTTTTTTATTTATTTGCTTTGTTTTTCTCTTCTCCCCCATCCTTTCCTTGCCTTTTGTTTGCTCTGTTCCCTTTTCTCACCCCCACCCGACAACAGCTGCCAGGCACTGATAGGCTGAGCTCTGAGAGATGGGTGGAGCAATATGACTTGTTGTGGTATTTTTCCTTTCTACCTCGAACAGTTTGTTCAGTTTCAGCAGGGCCGGCAGCACATGAGCATTCAGGTTAGGCACTAATTAAATTTATACAGTTTAGCAACACCACAGCAGGTTCTGCTGGTTTTCTTTATTTGTCAAACAATAAGAAGCAAGGAATTAAAGGAAAATCTATGTATTTTTTTGTTACACTGTTGTCTTCAGCCATCTGTGCCTGGGAACCAGTAGGCCAAAAGGAAAAGGACTGACAGAGCAAATTAGTGGAAGCGATACCAGTCCCTGGAGT